>LBNU01016607.1:0-34379 GCA_014162995.1 Artemisia annua | reverse complement strand
CAGCAGACTCACACTAGCACAACCACTATTGAGTCAGGGTAATCAGGGACTTGATGGGTGTACACTCCGTACCTCCAAACCCATTTCCAAGTATGATTTGATCCCTCAAGTGCACTAAATTTTCCAACATTTGATCATTGATCATTATTGATTGAATATACAAGCTTGTTTACATTTTTATTTTGGAGCAATGATATGGATAAGTAAAATAATGACTAAATACATGCATAATCAATCTATTATTTGATACATATTTTTGCCAATTTCCTTTTCTTAGCTCTCAAAAATGATATTGACATGTGTCCAATAACAACGCCAACTACAATACTCAATCACACCGGAGCGAGGTACGGGAATGTGAGATATAGACGGTTATACTTTTACCACGGGGTGAACCTGAGAGTTGGGACTCTGATTCCAGAAAGACTTCCGACGAAGATATTGACATGTCCCCAAGCCATATTATTAGACATAGGTTTAGTCATATTTGTTATGCATGAGAATCATTTCTCTTTTGAACACATTTATTAAAAATGTAAATTTGAGTCCATAAATAATCGGTAGTTGTTAATGTATGATATTTGCTTGTACAATTTGGACATATTGTAGTTGAAGGCTTGTACAATTAGGTGAAATAGTAAAAGCATTCTATAATAAAGCTGCTTACAAGATTACCAAAATCTGTGTTGGAGGAAGCAAAAAATGCTTCTACTCAAGGATGAGTGATGACAGACTGAAAACACATCTTCAACTCCCAATATATCATCCTACAAAATTGACAATTCATCATTCAAGCACCATTTTCTGAGCTACTTTTACCTCTAATAATTCCACTTGCTAAGGATTACTTTGTACAAAAGTTAAATGAAAATGACCATAGCGAACAAGTGTACGTCAAACAAGGTTTCTAAATTGCAATTTATGATTTGACTAATATATGGTGCACATGTGTCGGTATGTGTTAGTTTGGCTTAAGCCACTACACCTGATAACAGAGCAACAATTAGTAGATGAAAATAATAATCTTTAAAAAAGTTAATGTAAAATGAAATGACACATAATATATCGTGATTCATATGAGTAATCGTGTCAGGTCTAACTAGAGAGGTTGTATTATTATCGAATGATGTACAAGATTACAATCACATCGGAGGTATACTAATAAATTTTAAAAGATAGTTAAAAGACGTGTTATCCGATCCCTAACCTAACTTATTCCCCGCCCCCTCGGATTTCCGCCTTCTTGGATGTCATTCCGGAAACCAGAAATGACACTCCACAACTGTGATTACAGAAACTTAAACGGTAAAGATAATGCAAGTAAAAAAAATAAGAGTGCATGGATACTAATCTACTATAAAGCACATAGACACAATTATTGGTGTTGCATAATGGCGGGAAAGATGCAATCCAACAAACGTGTGCAACATATCTAGTACGGAGTAGTACTGTATTTTTTTTAATGTAAACCATATGTTATTTAAGAAATTTGTTAAACTTAAGTAGAGACGAATTTCGAAATATAGTATACAAATAAGGGTTTTTCTAACTTGTGTCCTAGGGGCACAAGTTAAGCACATCATAAGTACACAGGGGTCTACGAAAAAGTACATAAAGATTTACATAAAAATAAAGACAAGTGTACTTTTATGTGAGTCCTTACGTACTTTTAGTGTACTTTTGGTGTGCTTAACTTGTGCCCCTAGAGCACAAGTTAGAATAACCCTTATCAAATAGCTTTTGGACTACCGATATTTATATGACTCGTATCTATTAGTAAAGAGATTGTGTTATATAGCATCACAAGCCATCATATTTTATTTTTTTTTTTGAGTAAAGGGGAGTAATCCTGCACCCTGGTAAATATATTAACCAAAAAGTTTAAGTATAATGGATATGGGTGAAATCCATATCGCAGCCCGTTACATAGGCAAAAAGCTTACATAACAAGATACTTCTTATTTTCTAAACAAGAAAACAAACCACTATTCAAATGATAACATAGGACATAGCGAAATAAAATTACTTCCTAAGACCTTGAAGCTTGGTGCCATACATGGCATTAAAAGCATCCAAATTCCCTGGAAGATCATAAACCTGGTTCGCATAGTCATCGTAGTCATAGTCATCATAATCATCTTCAAACTCTTGGCCACCACCGAATAGATTAGCAGACTCATCAAATGGGTTAGCAACCACCTCATCTTCAGAATCAGAAACCACAATCTCTCCCACCTTAAAAAAAGGGTTAACTCTCTTAGTAGAAGAGGCGGGCGGAGTACAAGAATCACTAGTTTTAGGAGCCACAACCGACTCCTTCTCTTTCAAATCGCTCACAAGGGGTTCTTGTGATGCATTACCTGTCTTAGTAGACTCATCTTCATTAACTTCCATTGTACGACCAGAATCCCCATCCTTGTTGGTGTCATTAGTAGGAATGCCGAAAGCATTCGTATCTTCCATATTAAGAGCATCAAACTTGTTAGATGTAGAGATCTTCGTTCCACTCGAACTAGCCACAGCAGAAGCATTCTTCTTATTGCCATCCACTTTCTTAGGTTCAGGAGGAGTCTTTTTGGGTCGATACTGAAACTGCTTACCCACAACAGGTTTAGGAACCCCTCCTTGACCCGGAATAGTAGAACCACCTTGTTTCCCTTTCTTCTTATTATCGACAGTCTTGAAACCATCATTAACAGTCATAGTAGGCTGACAGGAGGTAACACAACTTTAGGACAATCAATAAGAGTATGACCAAAAATCTTACACTTATCACAACGCGGTGGTTTCCACTCGTATTCAACCTGAATCTTCTCAATAGTAGACCCCGAACCATCAAGTAAAGGTATCTCAACAGTGAGGCTATCCCTAAACACCTCATCCGACTTCACTTCAATCATGCATTTAGCAAAACTACTACGGCCCCATGATTCCTTGCACATTTGGCTAGTATAAGCGTCAAACCTTTTGGGCATACCAATCAATGTGGCAAGAAGACTGAGACCATCATCAGAAAACATAGCAAGAGGCACATCATAAAATTTAACCCACACCGGGATGTTGGTCAAATCCTCTTTAAGCAAGTTGGTGTTCAATGTCCATGGTTTAAGAATAATAGGTACATTGCTAATTAACCAAGGACCGTTTTCAAGAACATCATCAACACCTTTCTTCGAGTTAAACTTAAAGAAAAAGAACCCCCTTTGCATTCATCATTACCTTCTGTATACCAAACTTAGCCCACGTATTGCGTACATAGTAATCGACAACAGGAAAAGCAAGTCGTTGGCCAAGGAAGTACCCATACAGAGTATTCTCAAACCTAGTGTTCACCTCTTCAACCACTTTCATAGGTACAGAAAGATCCACATCGTTTGATTTCTTGCTACACTCCAGCCTACGAAAGTTAGACGCGTATTTCGTAGGTTCATTAGAAGTAACACCAGCATATGATGTAGAAGGTTGTTTCAAAGCATCCACACCAACCTTCTCAATATCAACGGCCCCATGTGCATTCGTATCAACCTTATCAGAACTATGAGACTTGTTAGAAGCCGCATGTGGACTATTCGGATCATTAACTAATGGATCAAGTGAAACCGGCTTCACTTGATTATTCTTGTCCACAACCGTAGATAATTCAATATCTCCATCATCAACACTCCACTCAGTAATAATAGGACCAGACGATGCAAGTATAGGCTGATTAGAACTAAGATTAACAACCTTAGGCTTCTTATGTTTCCTCATAGTCACTTTCGACAAATCAACAGTAGCATTCATATTTCGACTACAATACCTCTACTATCTCGGTATCTTATACGTAAGAGAGTTGAGTTATATTTAAGATAAATGGGTTGGATAACTGATCACTTTATGTCTAAACTTGTGTCTGAATCTACATTGCATAAATATAAGAAAAATGATTGGAAAGTTTAAAGCGTGACTAATTGTATGACTAAATCGACTAGATACTTGTTTATTGGTTTGTGAAAAAGTAAGTTGTTTTGGTGTCACTTACAATATGGTGATTCATAAGTTTAGTCATACAAATTAGTGATACCAATTAAGCAAGTCAATCATTGCTCAGAATGTATTAGTGGTGTTATTGATTATTGGACTATGTTTTCTAGAATGAACAAATAAATGTCATGCAGGTTAGACACAAGTTTAAAGAAAAAATTAGGTTGTGTTTAATTGATGAGAAATGAGGTATTTTTCTAAAAGAAAATATTTCACAAAAACGAAAAAGTAGAGAACTTGCTTAGTCGTAAACTTTTTAAAAGTGTTTCTAAGAAAGTGGAAAGTTCGAGTTTCAAATTCTAAAAATAATTTTGAAAATAGTTATTTACACTTCTCCACATAACTCTTTGCACTTTATTTCTTGCATTTTTATTTTTCTAAGAAATGTCATCTAAATCGTTTTTCAAACTTTTAACTCTTTTTTTGAAATAAATCGCTCTTCTGTTGAAAAAATGTTTCATGATTGAGATCATTAAAGGTGTGTAGAAACTAGAAGCTGGGGTTGAATAGTTTCACCGTTTTAATTGCGTTTTAGAAAATTTACTTTTACAAGTTAGTTTTATGAAAAATTTTCGATTCGATCTTTATGTGATAGCAACACAACAACTAATAAATACAATAATAAGCAAGTAAGTAAAGATAAGGAGAGAACGATCAAACCGGGACACGGAGATTTATAGTGGTTCGGCTACGAAGCTCTCTCTTCGTCCTACTCCACTCCTCGAGTCTCACACTCGAGAGTTTCACAAACACTATATCAACACGTTCCCTTATGGCGGAACAAACCTTACACAAGCTTACACCAAGTTTAACGACACTAAGCGGAATGTCGAGTCCTAATCCTAGCTAGAACCAATCTACACCAAAGCCCACGTGGCTATACACCTCGCACTAACACGACGGGCACGAAACAACACAACACACAATATGGAACTTGCACTCAAGTCCAATTACATACAAGAATCAAGATATAAGAATGGAGGTTTAGAAGAGATCCGTAACAACGGCTTGAGAGGTGAAAGACTTTTCTTCAACACTTCGTTTCTTAACTACTACGAGTGTTCTTCTCTTGCACTTTAGAGGAATGATGATGTGATCACTTGTAAACAACTTAGAACACGTTAATGTGATCAAACAAGATTATTTGGAATGATTTTTAGAATACAAAAAGTTTTAGTGCATAAGAGGTGAGTTTTCTAAAAGAGAACAGTTCTGTATTTATAGGCGTCAGGAGGAGCGTGGACGGTCCTTTATATATGTGACGGTCCTTTATCGCTAAGGGACCATCCCGACAGACACTCCTCTTTTTGTCCTGACGTGGTAAAAATTTATCTGGTGAAAAATTCATGTCGGTTTTGAGCGGGAAATATGGTTGTTACATATTTGAAATTTGAATTCATTTTCTTAATAAAACATTTCTTTTAATTATACAAAAATACTTTTGAAAAAATGTTTTGTGATATGAAAATGTGATGTTTTGATGAAAAATAAATCTTTTGATCACATACACGAGTTGGTAGATGTTTATACATACCTTAAGTGATGTTGAAGATGAACACGAGTTTTCTCGATTAAAAACTTATTAGTCATAGTTTTACGTAACGTGTATTTATATTTTGTGATTATCAAAACGTATGAAGACCAAATAATGCAAATAACATTTTTGACATTATTTGTATTAATAGGGTGTGTTTGTTAAAAGTAGCAGTGAGTAATAGCTGTGAGTAGTAGCAACAGCTTACCATTTCTTAAAGAAGCATTAGAAAAATTAACTTAAACTCGCCGCTCTTTTGCCAAACGATTATTAATATTCAAAATGTTCATTGCTCACCTCTCACCGTCCTAAAAAGCTTTACACCTCTTCGCGCCAAACATACCCTAGCTAAATGTGTATGTTTAAGTGTTGTTTTGAGTACTGAAGTTATTTTTTCAACAATAAGGTTTGAAAACAATTATTGGTATCACGAAATGTGTGTGTTTTAAGTGATGTTTTGAGTAGGACACTCATATTCCAATTAAGGGGTTGGTTGTCATTGAGAAAAAGAGGGCCCTTGCAATATTTGTTCTAGTTTTGTGGGGTTCTCCTTTGACCTTTCAGATTTACGAATCCATTTGATTTCATGCAATACAATGACCGACTTTACTACTTGGTCAAATCCCATCAAATTGGTTACATCGCATCATCACCTCTTCTATATATGGTCCATCCATGAGCAAGTTTATTACTCGGTACTTTGGAAATTTATCTTCAATACGAAGGACATTAGATGGGAGGGCTGAAACAATTTTTTTTCCGGAAAAACATTAGATTAGAGTCTTGGACTGCCGAGATGGAAAAACAAATTTAACACATGGAATCACAAAAAAAAAAATACACTAACAGGCTTAGGCCTAGGGGGCGAGACCCTTCCCGGTCCCTTAATAGCTCCGCCCTTGTGTATGATACTTAAAATAAGTTTTGTTTGGATTAGTCACATTTAGTATTCACCATTAATATAGTATTTATGTTCAGTAATCAGTCCTAAACCAGTTTGTATCGTTACATGAACGCATACCCTACTACGTATACCCATATAGTATCAGTAGGACAGTAGGTTTACGTACACTTAACTCAACATTTTTAAATGATAACTACAAGGTTAAAAGTTGTAAGAAACAAGTTAAGTCATAACTTATTTAATTACTAAACCCTTTAGAGAAGAGAATTATCATCCATGCATGTAAAAATGGATCACTATATACTTTTAAATCAAACAATTATTTATATGATATTATAATTCACTAAAGTAACTTCATTTGTTAGTTTGTTACAATAATGTCTTTTACACATTAAGGAACACATCGAATAAACCAAGTTTAGCAGACAATTCAATGAATTTGGTAGGTTGATTTGTTGAGGATCTTTGACTGTAAGTTTACTATACGTGCTTGTTTGCATTCAAGCAATCTCATATATATATAGTTCTTTATATATTTGTGAACATTGTATAACTATTCTTATGCATCATGATTAACTAACAAATAGTAGTTTTTCATCTATCAATACTCAAGAGAGACCGGGTGTAGTGAAGAGCTTCAAGATGTGTGGTTCACCTTATTAATTAATTGGTACGGAGGTTTATCTTTACGCGTGGTCGGCTACAAAAATAGAGAAACATGGTGGTGACCACCGTTGTCTTTTTAGTTTTGTGAGTGTTACATATTTATATGTACGTGGGTTTATTTGTGTTTAGTGAGATATAGATAAACACGGCTATGCCGCGTCTTATGATAGCCTAATGCTACATTCATGCACAATCTTTGTTTTTAAGGTTTACTGATCCTAGTAAAGCATAGGTTGATATATGGTATATCATTGATGATTTTATTAACACAGTTTCGTGAAGGCAATGATCAATTAGCTAGAAGATGGTAAATAGGATCACCGACGTAACATGACATAATAATCAAACAAATTAATTTTCTTTTAAAAATAGATTTCTATTTCCAAATTTGATTTAAAGTGAGTTTGGAGGTGTTTGTGTAAAGCCTTGTCACCTTGCGGAGTCCTTCGGAAGAGGGCTAGTCAAGGCAATAACCTGCGATCACAATAAACGCGTTAGCCTCGTCCCGGGTTTTGTACCCAGGACCAAGCTCCGGCGTAAGAGTAAGTATGGGTTGGTGGTAATAAATGTGTGTGTANGGTTTACTGATCCTAGTAAAGCATAGGTTGATATATGGTATATCATTGATGATTTTATTAACACAGTTTCGTGAAGGCAATGATCAATTAGCTAGAAGATGGTAAATAGGATCACCGACGTAACATGACATAATGATCAAACAAATTAATTTTCTTTTAAAAATAGATTTCTATTTCCAAATTTGATTTAAAGTGAGTTTGGAGGATAGCTGTTTCCGATTTATATTCAAGACCAACCATAAAATCTATTGCATAGACTTGGAAACATAAAACAAAATGTAGGACCGTTACCTCGAGTTTTATAAGTTCATTTGTCTCCCAATTTCCATTTTTATCATAAAAAATATTATTATTAATGCTATTTTGCCAATGATAAATCCCAGACTAACTTCTTTATTTTACATTCATTCATTGTTTTATGAGTAAATTAAACCGTTCGTCCGTATAGTTATATCAAAATCACTAGTTTCGTCTCGCGACTTTATTTTTTGCATGAACCATCCTTATCTTGAAAACTTGTAGCACCAATGTTCCTTATCGACAACTAACGTTAGTGTGCTTCATTGAAAACTTGTAACACCAACGGTCCTTATCGGACCGTTGGTGTTACAAGTTTTCAAGATAAAGACGATTCATGCAAAAAATAAAGTTGAGGGATGAAACTAGTGATTGTAATTTACTCATGTTTTATAGATATGTTTTTTTAGGTTATGTCTTTGGTTTCGCTAGAAGATAAATTTCATTCAACATATATTAGGAGAGACTTTTCTGAAAACTTATGTCATACGTTAATTACACATATCAATATAACGATAGTTAATTAACACTCCTGTCATAACTATTTATACGTAAGTGAGTTTTGTAATTTTTCTCTTCCAAATCTAACAGACTTGGATTTCTCTATGCTTTCTTGTTGGTGCAACAACGAAAATGTCAAATACAAAAACATCATGTCATTAAGCCATTAAGGACAAGTTAAGATCTTAATTGGAGATGCTCTTATTGTCAAATAATGTACTCTACTAGTCAAGATTTTTGTCATAGTATTAGTTCAACAATAAGTGTAAAAAGTAAAAACCATCAAATCTTAGTACAATCTGTATCCTTATAAGCGTAACAATCTTCACACATTTGTAAATAAAAAGCAAAACAAAAAATGAGTTACTCGCTCCGTCCTAATATTATTGTACATGTTTTTGTTTTTGAATGTCCTAAATTAATTGTTTATTTATAAAAATATATAGAAAAAGTTGATGTATATTACTATATTACCTTTACTTGATATTATTAATACAATATTTAAAAAAAATTAAAAAAAAAAAGTAATTAGATAATTGAAGGTAAAACTCTTATTTTATAAAAAGCAAGATAAATAGTGTTTTTGAGTGTTTATAATGTACTCTACTAGTCAAGATTTTTGTCATAGTATTAGTTCAACAATAAGTGTAAAAAGTAAGGTGATGTTTGGTTGGTGGGATTGGTGTGGGTTCACCAAAAGAAAAAATAAATCCCTTGTTTGGTTGTTGTTGGGGCCCACAATTTGGGAATGAAGGAATGAAAATTTGATAGATCCCAATCCATACTATGTTGGTGGGTTTTTATGAATCCATCCAATCAAAATATTCTTTTTATTTGATACAATTTTTTCAACCACATATTATGTATTCTTTTTTTAAGTTTCTACTTTTTTTTTATTTTAAACAAATATATAAAACCTATTAAACATATATATAATTTAAATATTAATTAATTTTCTCTCTCCTTCTTTTCTTTCAAACCTTTCCCAAATCCAAATCCAATTCCAATCCCAATTACAAACCAAACGCACCCTAAAAACCATCAAATCTTAGTACAATCTGTATCCTTATAAGCGTAACAATCTTCACACATTTGTAAATAAAAAGCAAAACAAAAAATGAGTTACTCGCTCCGTCCTAATATTATTGTACATGTTTTTGTTTTTGAATGTCCTAAATTAATTGTTTATTAATAAAAATATATAGAAAAAGTTGATGTATATTACTATATTACCTTTACTTGATATTATTAATACAATATTTAAAATAAATTAAAATAAATTAAAAAAAAGTAATTAGATAATTGAAGGTAAAACTCTTATTTTATAAAAAAATTAAAAAGCAAGATAAATAGTGTTTTTGAGTGTTTATGTTGGGCTGGAAATTAGAAAGGTCAATCTAGTTTACCATATATATATGTAGTTGCCTAACAGAACAATATAAAGCGACACCAAACACTAACTATATCTATACAAAATTTAATTCAAACATTAGTTGGAAAGTAAAAGTATATAATAACGATGTCTGAAGATATTCTAGCAAGACTAAAAAGACAGATGGATCAATAGGGTTTATCACAAGTGTCACAGTTTTGGTGGGAAAATAATTGAGTATTACTTTTAAGATAGTAATTATATTCTATTAACTTTATATCATATTAACTGAATAATTGCATTTTTAATAGTATATATGAAAAGGACGCAATCGGCCTCAAAAACTTGAAAAAGGACGCACGGCGACGAAAATCTCAAGTTTTGGGCTCCGGTGATAATTTTTGGCAAGTTTAGGGGCTAACCATGTATTTTTGTCTAAATTTTAATGGGTATTAACCAATGTACCATCTAGTAGTTTATCTATGTGCACATCTTCAATTTAACACAAGAGTTAATTACATATTTCATCCTTGTGGTTTATACACATTCACATCTTTCGTCCTTTTCTGAAACTGCTTACAAAATCTCTCCTTGTGGTTATAAAATCTTGCAACGTTAATCCTTCTGACTTATATTCGTTAGTTTTTGTCGTTAAGTCCTTCACATCTAAAAATGTGAAGGCATTTTGGCCTTTTTACACGTTGTTATCTTCAACCTCTCTTTCGATTCTCTTATAAACAAATATCTTACAAGTTATCAACCACAAATCTTAAAATAAAAGCAATCAAAATCAACAAAGTCTTTTATCTAGAACTTAAACAATCACTAATACAATTCACAAGATAAATACCATAGGTGGCCGACTATGGGTCAAAAGTGGTGGGGGTGTTGTGAGTTTTTGTTTAGAGGTTTAGAAAATGTTAAAATAAAAGGGTTTAGAGGTTTTGGAAGACAAGTAAAAGTTTGATTAAGGTTTAGATTTTTTTATTTATTTTTGTTTTTATTTTTTATTTATTTATTTATTTATTTTTTTTGGTGTTTTAGTTTTTGGTGAAGGTGTTTGAGTTCTTAATGTATGGCTATTGTTGTTGTTGTTGTTATTGTTGTGTTTTTAAAAAAGTTAAATATGATTATCTATCCATGTATATTTTTATAAGAATGCGTGTTTTTATGAGAATTTAATAATTGTGGAAGATGATAAATTGTAAATGACGTATGTGTGTTTATACAAGAAATGGAGATGAGATTAAAAAAAATGGTGATAGCGTTGATGTTTTTGGTTTAAACTAGGGAAAACGGATGTATTTAACAAAATGAGAGGTTGATGATGAATATCCGTGAAAAAACCATCATGCCGAGACATTTTAGCATGTTAGGGAATTAAACAAAAACTAACAAATATTGGTCAAAAGGACTAACGTTGCAAGATTTTGAAACTATAAGTACAGATCTTACAGCAATTTCAAAAAAGAACAAAAGTTACGAATGTGTAAACTACAGGGATGAAATATGCAATTAAAGTAAAACAATTACCTGGAGAAAATTTTAACAAAAGCCCTTTATGGTTCATGAGTTAGGATCAAATTAAAAAAAAAAAAAAAAAAAAAAAAAAAAAAAAAAAAAAAAAAAAAAAAGGTGAAAAAGTTTACCTGCACATTTTAGAATGCAACCTGTAAAGAGTAGAGTGTATCTTTCCCTTAGAAAAATTTCCCTCCTATTTAGATATGGCGACGAACGCCGGAGCGAAAGGAGGACTTGAAATCTGTCATTAGAAATCCTTTTCTTCTTCTCATTTTAATTTTTCTTCCACCGAATCCTTCCCCATAGGTGCATACCGATATGGTTTTAAGATCCCGATCATGATCTTAGAATCTTACGATTTTACGATACTAACAGAAGCAAAAAACGTCTCGATCCTACGTAGGATCTTGCAAATAGGATCTAAAAAGATCCGATCTTGATCAAAGATCTTAAGTATCTCGATCGGATCCGATACTAACTTTCTCGAACCAAAAGCTAAAGAACCTATAAATTTTGTGTATAAGTTTTGTAAAATATGATTAAAAAAAAAAAAAATAAAAAAAAAAAAAAAAAAAAAAAATTGTATTAAGTACCTCCCAATATTTTGACATACATTTTCATGATGTACAGTATACAATAATATGTAGATTTGCATAATTTTACACGGTTATTAAGAAAATAACATTATAATAAAATCTTAAGATTTCGATCCGATCTTATAATCACAATCTTACAATGACGAAAACGATCCTAGATACCGATCTTCAAAAACCTTGATTCATACCATAAAACATCTACCATCATATACATGTCAATAGAAATCACATGAAACTTAATACTGCATTGGCATCATCTAATGCATGCATTGCGAGCATTGCATGCCAGCTATGTGGCCATAAAAAGTAGTGGACCATATGTTACACTACTATGATGAGTACTACAGAACATGTATTTATGAAAAAAGCTACTCTTATGTTATGCTACAAATATGCCATGAGTTTAATTTTCAATATCATTAATAAATATATGTCCATTGCTTGAAAAAGACTAGACATTGTCCATTTTAATTTATCTCACATTAAAAACGACCTAAAACCATAAGAGAATTGACCAACCCAAAACAACATATCTCTCTATGGACCATCGATTTGGTCATTTCAACCTATATATTACAGGTCTTTATACTTACTAGTAGACGACGGACCGATATCTAACAGCGTGCATAATTATGGATATTGAGGCATCACATATGGTCCAACGCTTAGAAGTGAACCAAACCCGAATTGTTGATCGATTCTTGCTTTCTTGAACAAAGGCTCGCGGAAGTGAGGTGAACTGAATTCCCATGAATCATTTGAACTTTCATCACACGTAAAATCAATCACGCCACTTGGGCTATCCGGATACGTTGTTGAATCATTCTCATTAGGTTTTCGCTTGTTGCAAGTATCATAAGATAGCTCCATAACAAGCTCGTAACACTCGTTTACGTTCTCCTGAGATCAAACATATTACTAACGTTTAGTACAACGCGTAAATACATACATTATGATCTTTCGATATTCATATAATCATATTGTGTCAATTGTAAGTTTGTAACATGTTACTCGTATCATATACTATATATATTGACCTAATAGCATGCAAAAGTGTAACGTACTACTAGTAGTAATTATCAATATACGGAGTATCATAATACATGTACATTAAGGTCCAAGACATGGTCTAAAGACAAAAAACACTTTCATTGGAGAACATTAATGCATGCACAAGTAAATGTCTTTAAACATGATACTCACTACACTACTTGACTTTATCCAACAAAGTACTTTTCCTACTTTTTGTTGCATGAAATAATGTACCATAAGCAATGGGATTTGTACCATAAAACATGCAAAACAAAACTTGTAGTGAAAATGACAAAGAGACAAACCTTAGTGGTATTGAGAAGATCCAAGAGTTGACTTTTTTGGTCAATGGAATTGGGAGGATCAATTTCATCTATAACTCGAAGCATTGTAGCTGTGGCCAATATAGATGGTTTATAACACACAAACCTTGAATCTACATACAAAAACAACACCAAATATTAAATTAAAAAAAAAATGTACTTTTAAATTTAATTATTGTTTACAAAAGTCAAAACAGATCTACATTGACCACTCATGTTACCTTTGACTAGGGATAGAATTAAAGCTTCACATTTCTTGAAGAAGTCCCAATGAACATTGTTATGATTTGTTAATCCAAGCCTTCTTACAATGTGATCAAGAAATGAAATTGGTGTCACTGGATTCATCCTCCATTTCAATGCTGACATCACCAAAAGCTCCATTTTTTGTATGTTTTTAGCTTCAAAAAAGAACCCACTATCTTCCACCTAAAGCAAAGATTTTTAAAACCCACTTCAGTAAATCCAATATAATGAAAACCCATGTCAGATTTGAAATATTAAAGACTAAAAATGATTTTTTAATAGGGTACAAGTTTTCATGCACAAATAAGCTTTTGTACAGGTTTATGTGGCTTGGGAGCTTATTGAAATTTTTGAAAAAGATTATAAGGCTAAAAAAGTAAGTTTAAGAGCTTATCAATTTTTAATAAGCACATAAGCTTATCAAATAAGCTTGCACACTAAGATTTTATAAACATATTTCCTAAAAAAATGGAAAAACAAAGACTTTTTTGTCACTTGTTGGATACTAGTGTTTTATGCATAAAGTACAAGTGAATATAGTTTTCATACTTGAAGATCTAGGAGAAGTGGCACTTGTGTTTCCTCAACTTTAGCAGCCAAAGAGAGACATGTAACAGCAACAAGCTGAACCATCCAAGGTTCATCTTTCTTGAACTCAACAGTAGAAACAAACCTATCAAAATAATTTATAGCTAAAATGGCAGTAAGTGGTGTGAACCCATAATGTTGTTTAACCTTAAGGATCCACTCCACAGCCACTTTTCTAGCAAGAAAAACACAAGGGTTTGTTTTGTCAAAAACAGAAGTACAAGGTGGTGGTTGTTCTTGTTCCTTAGTGAAAAGAGACACAAGTTCTTCATGGTCCCAACATAGATCTTGTTGGTCAAAGGGAGTAAAGTGCACATTAGATGAATCTAAAAGGGTGGTTTGTGTACATTCATCTTGATCTTCATGATCCTCAAGGTTCCACTGATGATGATCTTCATTGCAAAAGAGTGTGTCTAAGAAAGAAGATGAATAAGGTGATAAAATGGCCATTTGGGTTTCTGACACTTTGTGTGATGGTTTAGTTACACAAAGAAAAAAAAGGTTAAAGTTGAGAGTGTATTGATATTGATCATATCAACACACACACAAGCAACCATATTATTGGTCTTTGATTCTTGTTCTAGGTTTGAGAGGACTATATATCTATATGTGTCAATCAAAATGAGAGAGAGAAAATAGTGCTCAGAAAAAAACAGAAAGAAAAAAGGAGTTGATAGTATCAGACCCGGTTGTCACGCTTGTCCTTTCTTTATATTTATACACATTGTTTTTAGTGGAAACAAATTATTAGCGCTTCATATTCATTTAAACCTTTTAGCCCATTTAAACCTTTTAGAATGGGTGAAACGGGACGGGATAGTTGTTGAGGATATGGCTAAGCAAATATACCGTTCAGACCAGACCGAGACCGACCGAACTGAAGGACTAGCGGTCCGGTCTCGGTCTCAAGTTTTTCCTTCTTTCGGTTTTGGTCCGGTCTAAAAACCGACCATTTTGCCTTCTTGGACCCGGACCGAACACATTCAGTCTCAGTCTCGGTCTCGGTCTTAGTTTTTGGGCAATTTCAGTCTCGGTCTTGGTCGGTCCGGTCCAGTTTTCGACCGATGATCAGCCCTAATTGAGGATATGACCATGTCGTGTTGAGTATACAATGTCGTATTTGATAGAAGGAGATGAGAGTACTGAGCCAATCCAAATGGGGATGATAATCATTGCACATTGGATCTTTCGAACAAGAGTCATGGTCTAATCCAAGAGGGAGTGTAGTCGTTGCTTGCTCGGACTCAAAGAGTCAAAATCCGAATGTCCATTTAAATTACGAAGCCGGAGTAAAGCCAAATCGTTAGAGGGATGTTGCTCGTTAAGGGCCAATGACCATACACGAGATCATGCATAAATTGGTGGTGGGAGAATGTTACGAGCCAAGTTCTGAAAGGCAGGCATNTGAGAGTGTATTGATATTGATCATATCAACACACACACAAGCAACCATATTATTGGTCTTTGATTCTTGTTCTAGGTTTGAGAGGACTATATATCTATATGTGTCAATCAAAATGAGAGAGAGAAAATAGTGCTCAGAAAAAAACAGAAAGAAAAAAGGAGTTGATAGTATCAGACCCGGTTGTCACGCTTGTCCTTTCTTTATATTTATACACATTGTTTTTAGTGGAAACAAATTATTAGCGCTTCATATTCATTTAAACCTTTTAGCCCATTTAAACCTTTTAGAATGGGTGAAACGGGACGGGATAGTTGTTGAGGATATGGCTAAGCAAATATACCGTTCAGACCAGACCGAGACCGACCGAACTGAAGGACTAGCGGTCCGGTCTCGGTCTCAAGTTTTTCCTTCTTTCGGTTTTGGTCCGGTCTAAAAACCGACCATTTTGCCTTCTTGGACCCGGACCGAACACATTCAGTCTCGGTCTCGGTCTTAGTTTTTGGGCAATTTCAGTCTCGGTCTTGGTCGGTCCGGTCCAGTTTTCGACCGATGATCAGCCCTAATTGAGGATATGACCATGTCGTGTTGAGTATACAATGTCGTATTTGATAGAAGGAGATGAGAGTACTGAGCCAATCCAAATGGGGATGATAATCATTGCACATTGGATCTTTCGAACAAGAGTCATGGTCTAATCCAAGAGAGAGTGTAGTCGTTGCTTGCTCGGACTCAAAGAGTCGAAATCCGAATGTCCATTTAAATTACGAAGCCGGGGTAAATCCAAATCGTTAGAGGGATGTTGCTCGTTAAGGGCCAATGACCATACACGAGATCATGCATAAATTGGTGGTGGGAGAATGTTACGAGCCAAATTCTGAAAGGCCGGCATCTGCTTGGAAGTGTGCTGAATGTGTGAGTTCCTGTTTTATCATGTTAGTCTTGTTGGAGTACCCCCAACATTAAGCGTGTAGTATATGTCATGAGTACATGACTCGATATGACACTACATGATGAGGCGAAAAGTGTTACGCTTTTAGGGGGTCATTTAATCTCTAAATCGTAATTTTATGATCAAATATTACCTTAAATCGTTCCTTTTGTCATTTTAGGTACTTTTGAGAAGAACTCTGGAAAACATAGATTTTGGACGTTTTTTGAGCAAAAAAGTGAAGAAACGATAAAGTCATAAAATCATGCTGGAAATCATACATGACGTCATACCTGACGGCGTCAGACACCAAAAGGTGACGCCATCACTTGAAGACAAAAGAGATGGATCTATGTTGTACCAGACGCTCAAGAGAAGAAATCATGGTTTAACACCTGACGGTGTCAGGTGCTACAAAAAGAAGGTCGTCTCGTGTAATGCTAAAGAGAGACGACCCAAATGATTTTATAACGTGACGCCGTCAGAAGTAGATCTAGGTGATCCGAGAACCCTAAACACGGCGAGTTGACGGCGTCAGAAGCTATAAGCTGACACTGTCAGAATGTAATATCTATATATATTTTAGGATTTTTCATTCATTAAGGAGAGGAACTTTTTGGTGGAACACACACACAAACCCTAGTACGAATTTCAGAACTTTTTAAGGGTTTCATACCCTTGTTTCTTCCATGTTCAATTAAAGATAAGTAATCCATCAATCATTCAATATGTATATGTGTTGTTTAATTATATCTTATGCTTGTCTTTCTTTTAACATGCTAGGCTAGGTTTATTTGTGTTTGCTTAGATGTAATGAAACCTAGTTATTGATTGTTGATTGATGGTAATTGATGTTGGGTGAATGATAATCGTTGTGAGGCTTAAGAAAACTGGCTAATCTCTTATATGGTAACATGCTTGAACGTCTTAAGAAACATGAATCGGATGTGTACTACGATTTTAATGGTTGTATTTAATGCATAAGTGACTATTAAGGAGGCCATGGTTAGGATACTAAACGTGTCGCCATAGGAAGAGATAGAAGCTTATAGAGTTAGGGAAGATCGTACACGGCCCCACGAATGGTATTAAGGAATGCAACTCGTCACCCACGCAATTGTAACAAACCTATCAATCAATAAAAGATAACTATAGAGTAATGAAGTCTAAGTAAACACGTTTTCTCCTTATAAGAGTTCTCTCATTTTATTTTCATGTCATTTTATTTTTATTACATTAGTAGTTTATTGGGTTAGTTGACTAGCAACTAATTCCGCCCACTCTTCCAAAACCGAGATTTTTTCTTGCTTTCCATAAAATATAAAAATACAAAAAGAATCATCCCTCACCCTTAGACCTAATTAGACTACTTTCAATCCTAACGAACACTATTCGCCGAGAGAACGATCAATCTCCGGGTACTTGCCACTACACTATACTACATCGGTCAGGTACACTGCCTGGTGGGGATTGCAAGCTTCTCAAGATCCCTTGAGAGGTAAAACCTTTTGCGTAGACCGCATTCCACGCATCACTGGTAGGGAGTTGTGGTCGCTACCCTGATAAGTCCAAGGCAGGACAAAACCAAATAACCTCTATTATATATGGGTCGGATGGCTAGTCCTTATCGGGTTAAGGACGTCACACGGGGTCGAAAGAATAACTTTATGACAAGTGGTATCAGAGCTAAGTCGGACCGAAATAGAATCGTTTATGTTGCTATCCCAAAGTTCTTAAAAGTGTTAGCTGCGCAATAGTGGCGAGAGGGTCTCTCGGTGTGTTGGTGAGGATAACATGATGTCGTTAAACGAATGAACTTCTATTATACGCTGGTCGGATGGCTGATTTTTATCAGATTAAAGACGTCACACAAGATCGAATGAGTGACTTTGTGACACTAGGATTCTAAAGGTGTGTTTGGTATCCGACTATGGGAATGACACTATGACTATGAAAGTGATTAAATGTGTTTGTTTAGGATGAGGGGGCCCACAACTATGGTAATGAATGATAGAAATGCTCCATACTCCATATACTTCAAAAGGGTAAGGTATAGATCTTTCATACTCAGGGGTCCACCACTACTATCAAAATCATTCCCATTGTGATTGATGGCGGCATATCCAACACACCCTAAGTTGCATTTTTCTTAAAAACGCTAAAAGGAGCATTTACAATTTGAGCATTTGTACTATTGCATTTTAATTATTGGTTGGTTTAATTGTTTCTCTTGTAACTTTAAAATAATAAATAATGATATGTCCAAACTCGAAAGTTTTTAGAAACATTATTATTGCCCTTTAGCTGTCTAGTTGTGGTTTTCAGATTATTAATTAGTTATTTTAAATCTAGTTCAAAAAAAAATTAGTTATTTTAAATCTAAAACCTTATACCAATATGTTCTACAGTAGATTGCAATTTTAGAGAGTATGAAATATATAAATTTAGTTATTCTTTTTCTTCTTTTTCTTTTTGCGTTTTTTTCTTTCCTTTTATGGCTTTATAGTGTGGAATATATTTTTTTAAAAGAGAATGCATTTATCTTCAATTTCTTGTTTTTTGCGCTTGGTGTCTTCCATAAATTTGGAATGTGTTAAATTTAATATGCAGAAAAAAGATTTCGATATATGAGAAAGTTGTGAGTTCACTAAATAAAACAAACAAAAGCTGTGTTTCATACTTCTTTCAATTCATGATACACGTAGTTTATTAAAATGAAATAATACAACTAGTCTAAAATACTACTCGTATAAAACAAGTCAACATATAAATATAGAAAATTCAGATGAGATTCATTTTCTGATACATCTACTGCTTTCTGTATAAAATTTGTCGCCATCTACTTCCTGCACCAAGCAGTGACAATGCCATAGTACCAATTTAGCTTCAAAGTTCAGTCAAATAAAGACGTATACAAGAGTAGTTTAACAGAAAACGAAGTGACTATTAGTACATACGGTCGACATGAAATTTTGGTTAAATGTTCCGTGAATATTGTTTATTGAGTAGTATGTTGTGAAAAGAAAATATAAGAATTGTAAGTATCATATTTTAAAGAAATATAGAATATGAGTAGATTAGTAATTTCAGATTTCTCACTTTAAAAGTTTTTTTTAATGCAAATATGTTTTCTCTTAATATATACTCCATTTGTAACATAATAAGTGTCCATTTATCAAACGTACAAAGTTTTAAGAAATCATATTAACTACACTCTTTGCCAATCAAATATCATCTTCACATACTAAACTTTTTGCTCATTTGCTGAAATACTAAATGAACACTTATTTTAAGATATCCCAAAGTAGTAATATGGACACTTATTATGTGACGGAAAAAATGATAAAAGTATCAAGGTGCTCCGATACCAACACCCACCATAGTTATAAGGGCACGTTTGGTAGAGAGAATTTCAGAGAATAGAAATTAAGCAGAGAATATAAATTCAGAGAATAGAAATCAGTAGAGAATTTTGTTCAATTCTAATGTTTGGTAACAACAGAGACTTGACCCGAGAAATGGAAAAAAAAATTATTTGTTGATTTTCTTTTGAAAAAAATTATTTTTTCTAAATAACAATTCTAAAAATATATATTTAAAAAAAATATTTTTTTATAAATTATATTTTTTTTAATTTATTTAAAAAAAATTATTTTTTTTAAAAAGCTTATTTTTTAAAAAATTTATTTTAAAAAAAATTTAATTTATTTTTTTATAAAAATTATTTAAAAAAATTTATTTTTTCTAAATAACAATTAGTAAAACAACTATAACAAAAGCATAAAGCCATAAACTACAATAAATTGTTTTATTTGACATAAATCTTATGAAACTTGAGATTTGAGCTAGTTTAAAATAGGATTTTACTAACTATTCCCTCTGTCTTAAAATAATTGTCAATCGACAAAAAAATAAAAAAATAATAAAATAAAATAAAAATAAAATAAAAAGTAATTTAAGAAAAAAAATAATATTATTAATACTATTTTCTTTTTCTTACTTTTTATAGAATGATAGTTTTACTCTTAACTACTTAATTTATAACTTCTTTAAAAACCTCAAATGAAAGTAATATGATAAACTTGATCTAAATTCTTTATCTATTTTTGAAAGTAGACAATTTATTTAGGACAACTCAAAAAGGTAATGTAGACAATAAATTGATGCTAAAATTAGCTGAAGCTTTTGCAAATGATAGTAACGAGTTAAATTTATCTGGGCACTGCAATGGGATTAAAAATTAAGCAACAATAAATATCCGGTTTCTTTAGTTTCAATTTATCTAAAAATAATTATTGCTAACATCTTTACCGGATATAATTCTCTACTATATATAAAGAGAAAATGTTATTACTTAAAAATTATTAAAATAAGAAATGTTAAATTACTATTATGTCCCCAAAAATGTTATCCCATAATGTTCTTTCTAAAGTTAATATTGTTTCTAAAATTACCCAATTTATTTTTATTTTTTTCCTGTTTTTCAGTTTCATCTGAATCTCGATCCATATATCAATCTCAGTTTTTTAAACTGGAACTGGTATGATGTTATTATTATCTCGGATGATGAAAACTTGTCAATGTCAATCGCTAAACGTTACACGAAAAACGTAACCACAATATCCAAACTATAAGTATTTGTCGCTATAAAATCATGTTGCTATGCACGAATACACACGTATTTTTATTACATCTTGAAATTATGGACGTTCTTTGTAAAGTGATTTAACTAACATGGACTTATTATGTAATACTTTGTAGCATAAACAAACCTTAAAATTAATTCATGGATCATTACCAAAATTGATAGGTAATTGAAGGGACTATTTATATAATTTTTTACTGCACAAAGTCACAAACAGTTAAAAAAAAAAACATGAGGATTGTTTATGTGATTGCAATAACATGAGGATTGTTTATGTGATTGCATTTGATGACAGGAACAAATTTTGCAAGTTGTTAACGACTGTTTTTGAAATGTAACTAAATTGGAGAGACTATTTTTGACAGTTAGCAAAGTCATTTACTGTAGATGAACATATATAACCTTGTTATTGTGAATTATTATTTTTTATTTTATTTGGTTATCTGACAATTATATGTTTAGCCTTATAAGTTTCAGCTCCATTTGTTTTTGCAATAAACGTGCAAACCATATATAATATAATCATATCCATTCGTTTTTATCAAGTCACCAAAAATCATTAAACCATTCGTAATGAGGCTCCTAACCACACGTTATGCACCCCTTTCACGTGTTATGAGCCATTGAACCCTTTCTCCTTTCACAACTTGATCTAACAATTTATGTTTGTTTGTGTGTTTATAAGTGTATTATGAGATGTGTTTGTGTTTAAGTAAGATACGTTTGTGTGGTTAGTTTGATGGTCAACACTATATGTGATCATGTGTTTACTGTTTGGCTTGATAAATTGATAAAGAGAATGAATGCTGATGTGAAACTTATGTGATGACACACTTTAGTTTTAAAATTTAAACAAAAGGGAACACATTTCATATTATATTGATAAAAAAAAAGCAAAAGAATGAGTGATTATGTGAAGTTTATGTGACAACCCATCTAGTTTTAAAAGTTAAACAAAGAGAGAACACGTTTTTTACCGCCGTTTGCTTTGAGGCCTCATGCTTATTTATGGAAGCGATTTGTCTTAAACAAGAAGCTTTTCAAGTGAATAAAGAAAAATGCATGTAAATAAACTAGAAGAAAGCATGTTAATCCTATATATTATTTATAGAACAAAAATAGTAGAGTACTCGATGGTATGGTTTTGGTGTGCATTTCGTTTAGCGGGGCGAAACCTACGTTTGTCATCAAGGCCGGACCCCACGAAAGCAACCTTTCATTTCTTATTGTTATACTTTTACCCCCATAACCAAAACCAATCACAAATAAAGTAACTTGACAAAGTCCTATTTGTCTAGCAAATTTACTTTCATATCTATTTGTGCGAGAATTTATTAGTCAATGTAAAAAAGATCACATTCAAAAGTGTAAACAAGACAATGTGATTTAGTGAACACAAGATAACGTGATTTAGTGAACGGTCTATCCGGTTTATTGACTATTCGCGCCATGCTCGAGTTTAGTACGATTCCATTTAATAAACGTGCAATCGGGATATCATAGATCAGTCATGTCGGGGCTTAATGAGTTACCGGAAATGTGTTTATCTTTTAAGTGATAAAAGATATCTACTTGCAAGTGTTAAAGAGTACACATTCAAAAGCCTAATTTTGTGTCACATCTATCCGAAGTTTGACATATCGATTGCATATGTCGTTTCTCTTCGTATAATGGACATGTCTTGATCTCTTTTCTAAACACAAAATTTTAACTAATATGAGTCCGACATGATTATTGAACCTAAGCTTTTTGGAGTCGAATCAAAGCTCAGGCTTAAGATAAGCTGAATCAACGCTTCAGGTTTTTCAATATACAAGCCAAATAAAAGTTTCTTGGAAGAAATTCAATAACCGATTATCTAAAAACGAACTACAACAAGATATTCCAAGAAGAACTCATCAAAGGGATAAACCCTAAAAGTCGATTTGTATTAACACACACAAGGTATTTACACTCAAACATTTATTAAACGTGAGCAAGAAAAGAATATACGTACAATTTGTGTTTCACCCTTATATTAATGGGCAATTGCATATATACTCACTAAAACTTGCATATTTGCATATATACCCAAAACATGCTTAACTTGCATTGTACATCATGCATTGAAAACTTGTATTTTGAAAAAATATGTAAGTTTTTGAGTTTTAGTGGGTATATATGTAATTTGTAAAGAATAAGAGAGAAGAAACCTAATTCTAGTGAATTTAATCACGTAAAGAGGTTAGAAGATTTCTTAACACAAGATTAACTTGTACTTATATCATAACTATTACACATTAAATTTCTCACGCAACTAATTACATATGTTTTTTTCATGAGTCAAATCTTCATCTTCAACAAGCTCAAATTTGGCTTCGATCCAATACACATGTGTAGCTCTATTCCATTTGCTCCATTTTAATTTTGGTTTGGTTGTTAACATTGGTTTCTACTTTCCAGAATGTTCACATGCTTTGTGAAAAAAAAAATAAAAAAAAAAATAAATAAAAAATAAATGTTGCTGATCAAAATCACATTAAACGACAAATTATTAACAATATTTTTTTCTAAAGTAGCATACTAAACAAAGCAAATGAAAAACTTATATACAAGTGTCAAGTCGGTGTTTGTTTGTTTATATTTTATGTAGTAAAAAATATTGAGATCTAAATCAACAAATCAAAAAATAGATTTGCATACAATAAATAAAAATCACACGGTTGTATATCCCAACAACTGTGGGTCAAATTAGTTTTAAGCGGGAACTACTTTTACCCTCGATATTATAATAAGAAAAAATTAAAATTTTAGGAAATCTTATTAAATATACTATTAAATATACTAGTTATAAGTCCCGTGCATGCACGGGTTTTACACATAAATCAAATTTATTTTAAAATTTTAGTTTACTATATGGACATATAAGAATTTACTCGTGAAAGTTGTGATATAAGTATCTATTACTAATATTTTTTGAAAAAATTTTATTGGATGAAAGATTTAAGTTTGTTTATCTGACATAGATGTTGAAGTTCAGGTTGATGTTGTTGTTTAAGTTTAACTATTGATATCATGTTGTACACAATGTGCGAGTTTAGTAGCACATACTGAGCGTTAACGAAGTTAAAATATATTCCGTAAAGTTTTTAGTTTTTTACAAATGTTTTTCCGGATATCCATATATAAATTTTAAATAATAATTACATGAGTTGTTGTTATAAGTACAATCGAATATATTTATTTTCATATCACAGTAACTCATGCTTACCATTTGATATTTATATTACCGTTAATAATAATTTTTCCGTATTTAATATTCAAACCCGTGTAAGCATAAATAATATATTTAAATAGGATAACATGAGTTCTTATTTAACGTACATAGTAAAAAAATATTTTAGTAGATGAAACAAAATTTTGAAATTTTAATGGATGAAAGTCTCAAACTAATACTAATACTGATGTAATTGTAAACAAAGTCCATATTATAAACTCTAAGGGTATAAAGTATAGGGGGTTATTTGTTTATTATCTAAAGTTATTTAAAAACATGGAGATTTATAATTTACACTTAACTCTATATAATATATTTAAAATTCAACCACTAAAGTTTTATTAATTATCTCATCTTTTTTTAATTTTTTGTTTTCATAAATTTGACACCTATATTTTTATGTGTTTTTTTTCCTCAACCAAATTCTCCATCAAATTTATTAAAGTTTGACCAAAATCAATTCAATTTTGACTTTTTATTGGCCAATCATGTTGCTTGATTTCGCCTATGTGTCAAAATTAAGCTCTCCTATTGGTCCAATTTTTTTTTCCTATAAAATTGTTTTGTCAAAAAAAAACTCCGAAATAATGTAATTCATTTGTTATATAAAAGATTTTTTTATCAATCAAATATAATCTCCAAATACTAGAAGCTTTTATCACTTGTTAAAATATAAAATGTACACTCATTTACGACATGACAAATTAGCAATGTGAACACTTATTTTAAGACGAATGCATGTATTATTATTTACTAGACGAGTACCTGTGCATAACAACGAGATTTTTTAGCGACAGATCATTTAGTGATAAAAAAAAAAGTTTATGGGTTATAAACGAAAAATAATAAAAGTTTGAAGATTTGGGGATTAAACATAATGTTTTGAAAAACGATTCGACCCGGGTGGTTCAACCGGTCGATTTAAACCGAGTCAACCCGACGAGTTGGGTCGAAAACGGGGCAACCCGCCGGGTTTGAAGCGTTCCGGGTCAACTTTTCGATGTGTATTAATAGTTTCCTTTTGAAATATATGTTTTCAACATTTCTTTTTTTAGTTTCAACTTTTCACTTTTTACTTTTTGGTTTTTCCTNGTTTGAAGATTTGGGGATTAAACATAATGTTTTGAAAAACGATTCGACCCGGGTGGTTCAACCGGTCGATTTAAACCGAGTCAACCCGACGAGTTGGGTCGAAAACGGGGCAACCCGCCGGGTTTGAAGCGTTCCGGGTCAACTTTTCGATGTGTATTAATAGTTTCCTTTTGAAATATATGTTTTCAACATTTCTTTTTTTAGTTTCAACTTTTCACTTTTTACTTTTTGGTTTTTCCTTTATATATAATATTGCAGAGTACCCGCGCGTTGCGGTGGCGGGTACCCTGTGACGATTAACCGGAGAAATAGATCTCGATGAGACCTGATTCACCAGTTTGTATCGGTTTCAACGGGTCGTCTCTGGTTCATTTTTGGATGGCTTTTATTGGTTAGCAGAACCGGTGGTAACACCGGTTCCCGGTAGAACCCGTTGTTCCGGTCCAGTTCAAAACTATATGTACCATCAATTTGTTAGCTTGTATTAAGGTTTGTGTGTTTTATTAATTTGTATAATATTTATAATAACATGTAATTTTCATTTTAGGGTGTTTTAAAAATAACATTAATTAGTGTGTTTAATTATTTTATATTTTGGATTATGTTATAGCTTGTTTAAATTATACATTGTGAAAATTTTATTATACTTTTTAGTAAAGCGTGTTTTAATTGGTTGTTTTTAATTTGGTAGATATGTTTTTAATTGGTTGTATAATATAAATAAATTATTGTACTTTTAAGTAATGAAGTGTTTTAATAAGAGTATTAATTACACTATATATTTCTTTCACCTTTGACTTTCAATATTTTATTTTTCAAGGTTTGACCGTTTTTCTTTTATATGTAGTATAGATATAAAATGGATCGGAGATGATTAGAAAAAATAAGTAGAATTCATCTTTCTTATGGTTAAGAGTATAAGTGTGAAAAATTATATTATTTATGTCTCAAAACAATTGTCTATATATATTCTTTTTTTATGTCTTAAACTAATTGTTCAATGCTAAAATTAGATAGCTATATTTGATATAGATTATCATATTATTCTTACTCTAAATTATTGCCTTTAACTTTAAAGAAATCAGTAATTAATTAGTTAAATTAAAATTAAAAATGTCATTCTGCACAAAGTTAAAAAAAAAAAAATAAAAAATAAAAAAAATAATAAAAAAATAAAACCAGTGACGATTATGTTTTTCTAAAACTGTGTGTTTTTCATTGAGGGACAATTATTACCAGACAAAGAGAAATTAAGGATATAACAAAAACCGAAATGATTAATCGTTTTTGATTTCACTAAAAATTAATTTGAAGAATGTTGTACTTAGAGATTTTGGACACCTTTTAGCTCCCACTATCGTAACTTCAATGACATTGGTTGCAGGAGTGATCGTAAAAATAAATTAAAGCAAAATCGATTTATCCTTCACATATGTAACGAGTGCAGTTTTGTGTAGATAACTACATCCAATTCGTTAAATTTGATGAAATATCCATCATAAAATCTTACCATTCGAAATTTGAGCTCGTATACTTAGTAGAAAAATGTGTATGAAGTGTTCACATTGCTAACAACTCTGGACTTTGGAGTCCACATGAGTGGAGAAACAATGGGCCATAATTTATGGGATACAGTGTGAGCCATTAATGCTTAATAATACGGAGTAATTATATTTATGGCTTACGTCACTAAAGAATCTTTGTCATACGTAATTACGTATATAACAATTTGTTCAAAATGTACATCCTTTTGGCAATAGTTTTTAGAGCTAATCAATTTATCCAGTTTGTTTAGTTTTTTAATTTTGATTTACGAACTTTAAACTTGGTCAATTTGGTGTATCTATTTTGTAATTTCATCAACTTAATGTATTTAATTTAACACTTTTTCCATTTGATGTAGCGAATTAAGTATTGAACTTTTAAAATCGTAAACTAAGTTGACGAAATTATAAGATCGATACGTACACCAAAGTGACCAAAGTTAGAGTTCGATAATTAAAAGTGCAAAAGATTGCATGTTGAATATATTTATAAGTGATTAGCCCTTTTCTAACCATCATTTCGACCGACTAATACACGTAATTTAAGCCCGCCGTCTTAGATTCAAACCGGATAAAGAACTATTTTTTCAGAAAGGTTGGTATGTCCCTTTGGCAATGGTTATGTATGTATTGATCTCAAACATCACCAAACGAATTATTTCTTAATACAAAACACTGTGGTTGTGTTTTAGTAATGTGTGTGAGACGTTTTGTTTATTGGTTTTCTATGCATAGATAAAACAATATAATATAGTTATAGAGAGCATGAATATAATAATTCCAAAATATGTGCTAAGGTTTATTATGCAATCAAGTCAATTAACAATGAACGAGTTGGAAAGATAATATATACTAACCTTAAGTCTAATTAAGGCTTGATTAGGTATGCTTAGAAAGTTAAAATAAACTAAGATTTAGATTTATGATTCATAATTTACAATTTGTATTGTACTTTCTGCATTAATTGTAAGTTATATAAATAATACTTCAAAGCACCCCAGAAGCTCATACCATCCACAGTTCCACACAACTACATCTAGAGATGCAAACCAGTAGAGACAAGTTCAAGCTCAACTTGACCGTAAACAAAATATCAAGCGTGTTTTGTTAGCTCGATGAACGGTCATTATGCACGCATGTGCATGGCCTCAGTTAAAGGAAGAATCGAGCTACATTTGAGAGCTCTACTAAAACTAAAATAATCAACAGGAATCATGTTTAACTAAGTAGTCTAAAAATTAGCTTAATTAAAGATCGCAAAAAGTTTGACTTTACCAAACTCAAATAAAATTTGAGCTCCAATAACTCGATAAAATTGTGCCCTGTTTGCACCTCTAATTACAAATTTACACATGTTCTAACTATTTCTAAGCATCACATTACATGAAACTTGAAAGGCTCAATAAGCATCCAAGTCAAGTATGTACATGTTCAAGTCAACTTATGTTTCAATTTGTGCTATATCCGAACTCAAAACCACTAATGTTAACATGACTAAGTGTGAGCTATTCAGGGGCGGAGCCACGAATTAGTAATAAAGGGGCCGGGATTTTTTTTCTCAAACTAACAAAGTATATAACTAAAATTTTAAATGATAGGTTTTGATGATCACATACAATGGTTTACAACTTAAAATTTTGTTAAAAAAACATATTGATAACTAATAAAAAATTATTAGATAAAAACCTTGTGCATGAAATAGTGTCAAACTTCTCTTAATTCTTTTGACATTTAAAGTTTCGGGGGAGTTCGTTTGCCTATAGTTAGGTAATAAACTTAAATTTTACTAGTATAAGATAAAGTGCAAAGCTATTTGCTGTGTTGGAGGGGGTCGAGCATCCCCTGGCTGCCCCACTGTCTCCGTCCCTGCTCGTATCATATCGCTAAGTCACTCGATACGTTACTTGATCCTCTCTTCATGTTCATCAACTTGCTGGTATATGCTAAGGTTTATTATGCAATCAAGTTAATTAACATTGAATGAGTTGGAAAGATAATATAAACTAATCTAAAGTCTAATTAAGGCTTGATTAGCTAAGCTTAGAAAGTTAAATTAAGCTAAGATTTAGATTTATGATTCATAATTTACAATTTGTATTGTACTCTCCAATACCAAGCTAGCTAGTTAATTTCTGCATTAATTGTAAGTTACTATAATAATACTTCAAAGCACCAACGAGTAGAGACAAATTCAAGCTCAAGTTGACCGTAAACAAAATATGGAACATGTTTGTTAGCTCGATGAACGGTCGTTATACATGTACTAGGCGAATGCCCACGCTATGCGGCGGAAAAAAGGAACGAGAAGACATTGATTTTGTGACAATAGATAGAAATCCATAAGGATGATTGTTTATTTTCGAGAATGGCTAAGAATGATTCAAATGATACTTGAAGTCCTTTTTACTTTAAGGGTTGAACATGTATCCTATTATTTTTATTGATGAATGAAATAACTTAACTTTAAAATTTAGCGTTCTAATTGCTCAATATAAGTCAAAATTGGCTTCAATGTTATCAAATCTATTCAAAATTCATATAGCAAAATAATATGTATAAAGACACATGCATCAGTTTTTTAAAGAAAAAAAAAAGATAACTAATAAAATTTTATTTGTTAAATTTTAAATAAGTTATAAGATCTTAAGTAAACATATCAATTATATATATATATATATATATATATATATATATATATATATATATATATATATATATATATATATATATATATTATTTCAAACATTATAAATGTAATAAATATCACCTAAACTTTATTTATATTAAATATATATGTTGTTGTTATTAATAAATATTTATCATTATATCTCAATGAAATTCTTCATATATTAAATTAATGTATATGCAAGGAACTATAAATATGAAAATAAATTCATGAGTTACTATGATATGTAAATGAATACAAAAGGTTGTACATATACAAACGACTCATTTTATTCACTTTTTGAGATTAAGTAAGAAAATCAACATAATTATTTTTTTATTAATGAGGTTCAATAACGAGTCATATTACTCCTCTTTATAAGTTTAACCTGCGTGTCACAAATTTAGAAATTAAAAACGACTGAAATTATTATTAACATTAACAGGAATATAAATATTAAAATGAAGGCATGGTCGCACGTGTACTCTGAGATGAAAATAAACACTCAAGATCGCAAATATAGCAACGATGTATGCAATTCCTCTTTTAAGTTGTAATAAGGATATCTAAAAAAGAAAAATCAAGGGTCATTAGGTGATAATTGAAACAACATCAACCTCAATACAATGTTAGTAAAAGAAAGTCAAATACTTCTTCATCCAGCAAAAATATATACATAATATTAATCGATCCGCGCGTTCACGGGTATTATGACTATATAAACATAAAAGATTTTACATGACTCAAAAAAAAATCTTACTTAACAGCAGCCTCGTGTATGCACAATTTAAAAACTCGCGCGTACATGAATACTATAACACAACCTCCGTGTATGCACGGATTAAAAACTATTTCAAAGATCTAAAAGGTTTGACTTTACCAAACTAAAATCAAATTTGTGCTCCCAGAACTCATACTCAATAACAGCGTGACTTTACACATGTTCTAATTATTTGTATGCATCACATCACATTACATGAAACTTGAAAGGCTCCATAAGCATCTGAGTCAAGTATTTACATGTACAAGTCAATTTTTGTTTCAAGTGTGTTATATCCGAACTCGAATGCACTAGTTAACATGACTAAGTGTCTAAGTGTTAGCTCGTATCATATCGTCGAGTCACTAAATACTTTACTTGATCATCTTTGCATGTTCATCATTTTTCTGGGTAAAGGGTTTTAACCCGGTAAATATACATGCTCATCACTTGTGTGAAACATGGACACTTTTGTTTTTGTTCCCATTTGCGATTCTTGTTTTGAATTTTTAACAATCATTTAAGTTTTTTCTCATGAAAGAACAAAAAGAGATGTTTTATACCCATTGTGTTAAACAACCTAATCTAATTTAACTCTATTCATATGGGCTTCATGGTTTAACTTATTTATGTCAAACGTTCATAAAAGAAAGGCAACTACCAAAGAAAAATAACTAAAATTTATAGTTGATAACATTATGCATTTGACCCATCATACAGCTAATAGAATTATGCCAAACGCGTATAGCAACATTATTGTACAAAACAATAAAAATACAATTAACCAAATCCAATAAATATACACGATATATGAAAAAAGACCATAATAATGGCGAGTATCAATTCTCAACAACAGTAACAAAACTACAACTTGACTGCAATCGAACGAATACGAGTAACATTGTATTATGTTAAATGTTTTTTTTTTAATGAAAATTTTGCAACGAAGATCATGATGATTCATCAATAAGGTGGTGGAGGATACGTTCCTGGGAATGGAGAACCTGAAAAAGTAAATTTAATAAGGTTTAAAATGATGTACATACATGACGCGATTATCAACATTAGTATGAACCAAGAAATGTGTTAGAAAGTGACTTAAACTTCAGGGGTTATTTGGTAAATTTGATAATTTGGGTGACTTGTTCTACAAGTTTGGTTAGAATTTAGAAAGTATTCTATGACGGTTTGTTTAGTCTATAAATAGAGATTGATATCATTAGTTGTCTTTGTACCTTTTGAATAATAGTTTGGTACCTTTGGAATTTGGTTTGTATTCGATTTGATATTTGAATAAAGCTTCCGCTTCGTTTGTTGATTTTGTTTGTTTGTTTCGTTCGTTTGAATTATCAACAAGTGGTATCAGAGCCAGGTTGATTCGTTTAGGCATGAAGAAAAAGAAAAAAAAAATCGTTTGGGGATTGACTTTTGCGATTGCTTTTGAATCGTTTGTTAGTTTCGAATTTTTTGGTTTTCGTCAGGTTGTGGTACAATTTTGGTTATTGGGATTTCTTTTGTTTGAAATTTCGTCTTTGTTTTGGATAAAAAACGTTTGGATTGAAGATTCGTAGTTTCTGGGATTTGTTTGATCGTAGAAAATTTGGTGGAGCCATATTGTGTTATTAGAATATTAGTTTGTGTGGCTTTTGAATTTTGTTTGTGAGAAAAATTAGTATTTGTATTTGAATTTGGGCCGTAATTCTTATCGTAATAAGTGAGTCATTGGAATTATTATCAAGTATCATATTTGGGGCGTTTGAATTAGAGCCCGTTCGTCAAGTTATTTATTAACTTGAATTTGGTTAATACTTGGATAATAAATTTGAAGTTGGACCGTAATACTTATTACATAAGTGGGTCATTAGAATTTGAATTTGATATTTGGGTCGTAATTCTTATTACATAAGTGGACCGTTGGAATTTGAATTTTGGCATTTGGAATTTGAAGATCGATTTGGTGTTTGAAGACTTGGTTAAAGTCGTTTGGAATTTGTTCGATCGTTGGAAATTTGTTAGTTTGAAAATTTGGGATCTTCGTTCGTCGGGCTTTTGAAGTTTGTTGCCTGAATTTGATTATCTTTGTTGAAGATCGTTTGAGCCGATTTGTTTGTTTGGTTGACCGAGTTTGAATTTGTCGGTTAACGTTTGATTGTTCGTTTTGAAGATTATCGGCGTTTGTATTTGTTCGGTTTGTTTTGGATCGTTTTTGGGAATCGATCGTTCGCTTTGAATTAGGCAAGTATCTCTAGCGTTTGGAATTTGAAAATTTGGAAATTTGAATTTGAAGACGAAAGATTCGTTTGCTTTGAAGTTTCGAGTGGAGTTGAAGTCACGGCGGAGATTGTTAGAAAGTGACTTAAACTTCAGGGGTTATTTGGTAAATTTGATAATTTGGGTGACTTGTTCTACAAGTTTGGTTAGAATTTGGAAAGTATTCTATGACGGTTTGTTTAGTCTATAAATAGAGATTGATATCATTAGTTGTCTTTGTACCTTTTGAATAATAGTTTGGTACCTTTGGAATTTGGTTTGTATTCGATTTGATATTTGAATAAAGCTTCCGCTTCGTTTGTTGATTTTGTTTGTTTGTTTCGTTCGTTTGAATTATCAACAAAATGACATTCTTCTCGATCGTTTTCAGAATTCGATGTAATGTGGTTGGAGTTTGGATGTTTTGAATCTTAAAGCAAGTTTAAACCATCTTATTGGTAGAGAGTAATCTCTACTCACCCAAGTGATATGTACAAATATATAAAGTTAGATTGAGATCATCTCAAGTTGATATGAACATGACCGGTAATGTTCCCAAAAATAACAGAGAAAACCGGGTCCTCAGTAGGCCCCACCGTTATTTATGTGAGAGAACATTAGTGGTCATGTTTATATGAACTTGAGAGTATGCAACTCAAATTTGTTTTGATATCGTATTATAGTATGTTAGAGAACTAGTGTTATCAATGTTTTTAAGTACATTGCCTAAGAAACCGATGTTTGAGACCCTCGGTACCCCATAGGCCAGTTATACGGCCAACATTTCGGAGGTAAATCATAGTTGTTACCACAGAATTAAAGCAAGGAAGCTCAATTCTGTGACAGTCTACCATTCGTTTATTATGTCTTGTCTTCTATTATTGGTGCACAAACAGATTAAAATGGAAATAAACATATATGCGAATCATAATGAGAACGAGGGAGTTACCAGGGGGATACTGTGATCCATAAGGATATGGTGTAGGAGGATAGTTAGGCATCTGATTTGGGTATGGAGTGGGTGGATACGTACTTGTATTTGGTGGGTACGAGGGGTACATGGACCCTGGTGGTGGTGCAGGGTACATAGACCCCGGAGGTGGTGCGCCGTACATGGACGGGGGCGCTGCTGGGTACATGGATCCGGAAGGTGCACCTTGTGGAGCAAGACCTTTTGATGGCTTTTGAGCACCAGGATTCTGTATGAAAACAAAAACCGCAAATTGTTTTTAGTCCATGAAAAGTATTTATCGCAAACAAGTGACAATGAAGCATGAATGGAACTTACATTGGCATTGGAATAATGCATGATCAGTCGGACCTCTCCGGCATGCCTGTAAAAGTTCAGTTTTCTATCATAAGCACAAATAATTCCTCGACCTTCTTGATTTACAATGAATTTGACACCTTTAAATTTCATAACTAAAACCTCTCTTTAAAATTCGGGCATAAACATCTTTATCAAATTTGTAGCCTAAGACAATTGCAAATTCGCAATCACACTGATCTGATTACTCTAGCTAAATGTGATCGATAACAAAACTAGTTTTTAACCCAACTTTAGAAACACAACACATATCATGTTAGGCCAAAAGCATGTTGGTATTTTGTTTGTACTTTGATATATGGCAATTCGCATGACGATATTGATTG
>LBNU01016605.1:68956-79933 GCA_014162995.1 Artemisia annua | reverse complement strand
AGTACGGATCATGTTCTACAGTTATTACATATGGATTTGTGCGGACCGATGAGAGTACAGACGATCAACGGGAAGCGTTACATTCTTGTCATAGTAGACGACTTCTCAAAATGGACTTGGGTCTACTTTCTTCGTACTAAAGACCAAGCTCCATCCATGATAGTCACTTTTCTCACCAAAATTCAAGTTCAGCTTAGAAACACCGTCAGAATTGTCAGATCAGACAATGGAAATGAATTTAAGAACCAAACCCTTCGGGATTATTTTGAGAAGGTAGGTATTGTTCATCAAACATCTATTGCTCGGACTCCTGAACAGAATGGCGTGGTCGAAAGACGAAACCGTACTTTAGTGGAAGCCGCCCGCACAATGCTGATCAATGCACAACTACCAGACTATCTTTGGGCAGAGGCCGTCTCAACCGCATGTTATACCCAGAATCGCTGTATGATCAACAAACGACACAATCGCACACCCTATGAACTTGTCCACAAACGAAAGGCCAATGTTCAACACTTTCATGTCTTTGGTGCACTATGTTACCCGAACAACGATCGTGATGACTTTGGAAAGCTTAAAGCTAAGGCTGATGTAGGAATCTTTATTGGCTATTGTGAGAATTCTAAGGGATTCCGGATATACAACCGTCGGACCAGAGAGATTCAAGAGACTATACACGCTAATTTTGATGAGCTCACTGATATGGCTTCTGAGCGCAACAGCTTAGGACCCGAACTTAACCATTTAAATTTNAAAGCTTAAAGCTAAGGCTGATGTAGGAATCTTTATTGGCTATTGTGAGAATTCTAAGGGATTCCGGATATACAACCGTCGGACCAGAGAGATTCAAGAGACTATATACGCTAATTTTGATGAGCTCACTAATATGGCTTCTGAGCGCAACAGCTTAGGACCCGAACTTAACCATTTAAATTTCCCAGATCCTTCAGCTGCACCTTTAAATTTAACCTGTCAAGAATTGGAAACGTTGTTCACTCCACTGTTTGATGACTCTCTTGAGAATCGTGCACAAAATGTATCCACCGATTCCGCTGCTCAACCTGCCACTATTCCAGTGCCTGATACACCCGTTACTACAACCACTGTAGAAACTGATGCACCTCCAAACAGATTCACCAACAGCAGATGAACAGACAGACTCCAACTCATACAATGCACCTGAAGATCTGAATCAACAAGAAGTACCCGAACCTGCAAATTACGATCCCGATGCATTCTTTAATCTGTTTGCACCAACTCCCAACCTTTCCGATATTCCAGAGTCGTCAACACGGGATTTGGAATCGACTAATGTGCAGCAGTTCCATAACCCTCACCCTTCAACACATCATTGGACACGTGATCACCCAATTGTCAACATTATTGGTCATCCCCAAGCTCCAGGGATGACTCGACAGAAACTTCACTCTGATGCCGAACACTGCATGTATGCACTCACCGTTTCTTATGCCGAACCAAAAAGCATTAAGGAAGCAATGACACATGATAATTGGATTGAGTCTATGCAAGAGGAATGNGTACCCGAACCTGCAAATTACGATCCCGATGCATTCTTTAATCTGTTTGCACCAACTCCCAACCTTTCCAATATTCCAGAGTCGTCAACACGGGATTTGGAATCGACTAATGTGCAGCAGTTCCATAACCCTCACCCTTCAACACATCATTGGACACGTGATCACCCAATTGTCAACATTATTGGTCATCCCCAAGCTCCAGGGATGACTCGACAGAAACTTCACTCCGATGCCGAACACTGCATGTATGCACTCACCGTCTCTTATGCCGAACCAAAAAGCATTAAGGAAGCAATGACACATGATAATTGGATTGAGTCTATGCAAGAGGAATTCGACCAATTCAAAAGACTAGAGGTCTGGGAATTAGTTGAAAGGCCGGATGGAGTTTATGTGATTGGACTTAAATGGAAATGGAAGAATAAGTTGGACGCAGAAGGTAATGTCATACGCAACAAATCTCGATTGGTAGCTAAAGGTTAGAGTCAGGAGGAAGGAATCGACTTTGAAGAATCATTCGCACCCGTGGCTAGACTTGAAGCTGTACGGATTTTTCTGGCATACGCTGCTCACAAAAACATGATCGTGTACCAAATGGACGTCAAAACGGCATTTCTGAATGGTCAGTTACGTGAGGAGGTATACGTCAGTCAGCCGGAAGGATTTGTGGACCCAGAGCATCCGAACCATGTCTATCGACTTAAGAAGGCTCTCTACGGTCTCAAACAAGCCCCCAGGGCATGGTATGACAAACTTACTGCTTTCTTACTTGCTAATGGTTTTACCAAAGGTTTGATAGATCCAACTTTATTTATCCAAAGACACGGGGAAGACGTTTTAATCGTACAAATTTACGTAGACGACATTATTTTTGCATCTACTAACAAAAAGTATTCTAATGCTTTTGCAAAATTAATGAAACTAAACTTTGAAATGTCAATGATGGGTGAACTTACGTTCTTTCTAGGATTACAAGTTCATCAATCTCCCCGTGGTATTTTCCTAAGTCAATAAAAATATGCTCTTGAGGTAATAAAGAAACATGGAATGACCAGTTGTGACACATACAATACCCCAATGTCAAACACAACTAAGTTAGATGCGGATTTACATGGGAAAATGGTAGACCCCACAATATACCGAAGTATCATTGGGTCGCTCATGTATCTAACCGCTAGCAGACCGGATATTTTATTTGCTGTGTTTATGTGCTCTCGCTATCAGTCACGTCCTACTGAACGTCACCTCAATGAGGCTAAACGAATCCTTCGATACGTGAAAGGAACCATACACATGGGGATCTGGTATCCGAAGGATTCTGGTTTTGAACTAATTGCTTTTTCAGGCGCTGATCATGCAGGGTGTATGGATACACACAAAAGTACTTCTGGTGGTTTACAGTTTCTTGGAGACAAGCTTGTGTCTTGGCAATCTAAGAAGCAGGACTGCACTTCACTCTCATCTACTGAATCAGAATATGTGGCTATGGCTGCCTGCTGTGCTCAAATCATTTGGATGCGTACGCAACCGATGGACTATGGCTACTCATTCCAGAAGATTCCGATGTACTGTGACTCAAAAAGTGCTATTGCTATTTCCTGCAACACGGTTCTTCATTCCAAGTCAAAGCACATCGATCTCCGATATCATTTCATCAAGGAGCACGTCGAGAAGGGTACAGTAGAGTTATACTTCGTGGGTACCGAATACCAATTGGCAGACTTGTTCACTAAACCTTTACCACCGGCTAGGTTTACTGAACTCGTTCACCGAATTGGTATGCGGTGTTTGACTCCAGATGATTTAAAATCTCTTCTGGAAAACAATTAATGGAGTCAAACACCAAAACTATCTTTTGTAAATATTTATTCAAAAACAAAAAGATAAAATTGAAAAACCAGAAAAACAACAAAAAGATTTTCTTTTGTTTTCTTCTTGTATTTTTTACTTTCTTTTGTTCACAAATGCAAGCACACGATCTCGTTCAACATTTTGGTCTCTCAAAATTTTCCACATTTTTACGACCAAATGTTGAGGGGGAGAATGTTCGTCAAAATTTCTCAATTTTACTCAAAGACGTGCACTTGCATTTTGTTTAAAACATAAGACTTTTTGCTTTTAATTTTGGTGGTAATTCACGTACTACCGTTACGTCAATTAAGTTTGACATTTCCTCCACTTAGAATATACCTTAGATGTTATTGTTGCCATAAGTCGTTAACTTAACCGTTAAAACAATTAATTAGGACTTATTATAGAAAACATGTAGTGAAGGGACTAAATCTGCCAAGTTGTGAAAGTTTCAAAAATATCTCACCTAACTATTCCCCCCCCCCCCCGTTTTTTCCATAATTCTTCAAAAACAAAAACAACTTTTTCTCTCAAACATCACACGGCTCTAATTCATTCTGCGAATCCATTGTACAAATCTTCAAACTGTAAGTTATTTCATGATCTTTACGTTATTCTAACATAGGGTTTTCATGGAATCAAAAAGTTAACGGTTAGATTTTGCGTTTGAATGTTGTCGAGAACTAGGGTTACGCTAGTTATAGAGATTCTGTGAACGTGATGTTTTGATGTTGTAACCATAGGGCTTTTGTGCTTATTAGTATTATAATCATGCTAGGTTACTCTAATCATAACACAAAACACGTTTGTTTGAATTTCGATGATCTTTGTTTTCGATGTGTTGGGTTTTTGAGAGTTAGTGATGTTTTGTTTGATATTAGTGGTGGGAATTGTATGTTAGGTTGGTAAGAACATGCCTGTATACTTGAATTGTTACAATTTCATTCGTGGTATGATCTAGATGTTCTTAGGGTTTCGAAGAATTGGGTATTTTCGATGTGTTGTTATTTAGTCTAACTCAGTGCTTAAAACATGTTCTTATATGCTTGAATTGTATGAAACCAGTAATAATACAACATGTTTCCTTTTAACTTGAAATCTAGATAGATTAGGGTTTATACGTGTTGTCGAGAACATGCATGAGAATGTTGTTTGTGTTATTAACTATGTTTCTGTGCTTCATTGCTTCAGGTTCACACAAGGATTCAACATTTTAACACAAACGTATGTCTACATGTATTCTCGAAAATTCTTGTATAAGAATTTTCGAAAAGTGATTCTTATCGAAAACACTTATCGAGATCCTTCGATAAGTTATCGAGAAACCTCATAACTTAGTTTATCGAGATCTCTTTATAACTTATCGAAATCTCTCAATAAGTGTTGTCGAAATCACAAGGTTTTCGAAATCCCTGATTTATCGAGATCATGAAAAACTGTCTTATCGAGATCACTGAGATTCAAGTTATCGAGAACATTTGTCTGACAAGTTATCGAGATCTTTCAGTTTGAAAGTTATCGAGAACACTCAATGCAAATGTTATCGAGATCACTGAATTGGAGAGTTGTCGAGAACACAGATTTGCAAGTTATCGAGATCACACTTAGAATAATTTTTGAAAAGTTTGTATAACATGTAAACTTTATAAAAACTAAGTTGTATTCTTGTGAACTTGTAATATTGTGTATGTGTCCATTGCATCATTAACTTGTGGATGTTTAGTGATTGTGTAATCTATTAGATGTACTTAAATTGCATAATGTGTTTTGAATGCTTATCGTTACGTCTTAGATTATATGCAATGTATCATCGTCATAACAACATCTCACGTAGTTAATGTACTTTGCATGCAAAATGGAATAGGAATGGCCTTAAGTATCAAACTCGAACGTTAACTTACAAACTAACAAGTTGAATGTTTGATCTTATGACATTACATTTTCAGTACACTATGGCTCAACAACAACAACAAGGAGAAAATGCACCAGCACAGAACCTTCCACTCATCACTCTTGGTGAAATTGTTCCAGCTGACTACAATGTTACTATTGGCAACAACAACGCTCGCATCGACTTCAACAAGCTCAGAATTACTGAAGATTCTTGCCGGATAGTCAAAGACGTTCTTTTGGCACATCCATGTAAGAGCATGCTAACGAAGTCTGCTTCTGTTCCAACCTTCTACATCCACCAATTCTGGCACACTGCTAAGGTTAACTTGGACGATGCTTCATTCAAAGTCACTCTTGAACGACAAGAGTACGAAGTTGATCTTGATGTTCTAAGGACGGTTCTCATGCTTCCTACTTCTGAAGAGTATGAACCAATGTTGACAGAGATTGAAATACTCGACTACATGATTCAGCTTGGTTATGATCTAGAAGAGTCCTCCAAATTAATATTGTCCAAATTCAACGTCAAGAATCTACCTCAACCTTGGAGAACTTTTTACATGCTAATCATTAGATCAATCACGGGACGGAAAAGTGGTCATGAACATCCCCGACTATCCCATCTGCAAGCATTCTGGGGGATGATGAGCAGGACTAACATAGACTTTGCCCACCCAATCATGAGCGACATCGTCTTTCAGATCCACGCAACTGGTCGAACCATGATTCCTTTCTTGAGGTTCACCAAAATGCTCATTGGCTACCTCTGTGGCAAAACTCCTGAGTTTCGCCAAAGAATGTTTGACCGTACCGAAGACAAGCACAATTTTGTGGACGATTACAAGATTGCCTTCGTCAAGTCAATTCAGTTCACTCCAAGGACTAGTGGGGTGAGAATACCAGAAAATCTTCTGAATGACAAAATTCTTGTATCTTCGAACTACCGAATCTACGACTTGGCCTACAAAGCCGGGAGAGTAGGCATTTCAGAAACCGAACAAATTCCTAGATACATAATGGAAACTCGCAGCCAGAGAGGTGCAAAATCTGGAAGCACTGGCAGTACACCAACTTCTAAACAACCTAAGTCCAAGCCTGCTGCAACCCCAAAATGAAAAGTCATTAGGAAGAAAGTCGCTACACCTGAACCATCACCACCACCATCAGAAGCTAGTGGGTCAGAATTTGGCTCTGAAACCGAAACCGAAACTGATGAAGAAGGGGACTATGAAAGAAGGTATACAGCTCAAGAGGATCCTGAACTTGAACTGGCAAAACAAATAAGTCTAGGAACACTCACTGAGCAACAACAACAACCTAGAGGAAAAGGAATAGTCATCCATGAACCTGGGCATGATGATGAAGAAACTGTACAATCTGAACCTGAACCCTTGCCTGACAAAGGTAAACTGAAAAGCATTAACGTTGACACACGAAACCTGGAAAAGGAAGAGCAGAAAAAGATCAAATTGGCTGCTCGTCTCAACCTTCAACTACTACAAGCTCATCAGCAACAACTTGAACTCCAAGCTAGAGAAGGTGGTTCTAGCTGTACCATGATATCTCCAACAGCAACTGAAACAACAACCGAACAACCGGAAAAGGATGCTGAGGGAAACACTATCATGAAAGACGCTGGAAAAGAAAAGGCTGCAGATGAACAACTAAAGGAAACTGAGACAACACCTCCAGAGTTCGAAACCAAAAGTCAGGAAGAAAAGGAGTTGACTGAGAAAATATTAGAGGAAACGGCAGAGGAAAATCTTGATGATCAGCCTAATAATCAAGATTAAGATGAACAATTCTTCGATGCCGACATGCCATCACCGCCAAAGGAAAGGTCTCCGACACCCGAACAACCTCCAATCCCTCAAGCAGAATAAGACAAACAAGCAGAATCATCATCATCATCAGACCAGTCACCACCACCATCACCAAAAGCAAAGTCAATTCCAATACCGAGAATGAAGAAAGCTAGTCTGAAAACAACCAAGGCATTTTTATGGGCAAGACGTGCTACGGGAACTTCAAGAACTAGGAGAACGCCACAACAACACGATGGTGATCGTCAAGTTCAAATGAAGAAGATGACAACATTGGTTGCTCAGCTCTCAGATGAAGTAAAAGAGCTAAAGCAGACAAAAGCTCAGGTTGAAAAGTACAAGCAAGCTGATATGGGTAAGATGATCAGAAAATACACCAATGACTACTTGGCTGAGAATGTCATGACTACAGTATCTCCAGAGTTGTTTGAACTTCTGAGACCCATCAGAAAAGAGCTGAACACCAGGATTCAAGAAAACATCGTCAAAACGCTTCAGTCAACACCTTTCTACCTTCAAACGAACAGGCCTTCTACTGAGCCTGAGGATCTAACCGTAAATCAACTGGAAACTTTGTTAGTGATGAGACGAAAAATGTTACGTTTTTAGGGGTCAGTTTGAGTCCTAATTCGTATATTATTGGATCGGATTTCACCCAAAGTCGTTTCTTTTCTCATTTTAGGTACTTTTGAGGAGAAAATCACAAAAGAAGCATTTTCGGGCGTTTTCGGAGTGAAAAAGTGCGGAAAACAACTAAATCTCAAAAGATCCTAAAGTGCACAGAAGGTGACGGCGTCACAAGCTTCAACGTGACGACGTCAGGAACAAATGAAGTGAAGAAATTGGAAGTTACTCATGACGGGCCAGAGAGTTTTTGGCCTAGTTTGGTGACGGCGTCAGGGAAGGCCGTCAGATCTGGAACAAGGCGGCGTGACGACGTCAAGAAGGCCATCACAAAACCCTAATCGTCGGCGTGACGGCGTCACACCTTGGGCTGACGCCGTCAGCCCGTATTATCTATATATATAGGACGATTTTTATTGTTTTAAAAGAGGAACTTGGTGGAGAACTTAAGGGTTAAACCCTAGCTCGTGTATCACAGACCTTAGAGGGTACTTTTACCCCTCTAACTTGCATGTTTAATCTAAGATAAGTCTTCATTCAATCCATACAATATGTCTATGTGTTGTATGATTTATGTTTGTGCTTTTCTTTCCTTTAACATGCTAGGCTAAATTAACTTGTGTTTGCTTAGATCTAATGAAACCTAACTATTGATTATCATGTGATGTGTATGTTGTGATTGTGATTTGGATGAATGTTTCATCTACGTTAGACTTAAGAAAACTGGCTAACCTCCTATACGGTAACAAGCTTGAACGTCTTAGGAAACGTGAATCGTATGTGCGTTAATCGATTTTAAGGTAGTATTTCATGCGTAGGTTGCTATCGGTGAGCTTATGATAGGATACTTGACGTATCGTCATAGAGTGAGGTAGGAGCTTATAGAGTTAGGGAATTGAACGCACTCCCTACGACTTGTTAGGAATACACCCGTCATCCACGCAAACTCAACATACTAATTACATGGTAAAAGATAGTTAGGGAGTAATGAAATCTAAGTAAACACTACTTTCCCCACCACTGTTTTCTCAAAACTTTAATTTAAATCGCATAAGTAGATAACTTGGGTTAGTTGACTAGCAACTAATTCCGCCCACTCCTTCAAAACCGAGATTTTACTGCTTTCTAAAAAACATAAAAATACAAAAATAATCATCCTCCACCTTTAGACCTTAATTAGAGTAGTCTTTAACCTAACGAACACTATTCCCTGTGAGAGAATGATCAATCCCCCGGTACTTGCCACTACACTATACTACATCGGTCAGGTACACTGCCTGGTGGGGATTGTAAGCCTCTTGAGATCCCTTAAGAGGTAAAACAAAGTGCGTAAACAATCCCACGCGCATCAGTTAGCTTCCAAACTCACTTAGAAGGAAGAAAAGACCGATGAAGAAGCAGCATTGCTTGACTCCTTGAGGGCAACCGAGTCATGCAAAGAAGCCGCTGGCAAACGCAAACGTCCTAGGAAAGACGATGATCCAGACACAGACTCACAACATAAGAGAACCAAGTCTAACCGCAACCCATCATCATCCAAACAACCACCAGCATCAAAGGCTTCCACCCGCAAACCGCAAAGTTCAGCATCCAAGTCTGGACCCATAGCAACAGAAGAACCATTCATGCTTCATCACGATGATCAACAGGAGGAACCACAACCTGTATCCACTCAAACTGAATCTCCTGAACCACAAGCTAGACCATCATCAACAACTCAGACTGAAAAGTCTAAGGGAAAGAAGCAGAAGAAGCACTCCAAACGTTTCACATGGTTAGATGCTCCTTAGGTCTACTTATTAGATTCTTATCTAGTAAGATTTTTATTTTCTTTTTATTAGCTTTCTTATAGTCTATCTTTTTCTTTGTGCCCTTTGTTCGTAAAACCATTCTCATCTGTCACCATGGAGGATGAAATTCCATTTACATCATTGACAATAAAGGAACAAGTATATTTCACTAATAGATTTGCTTCCTGTCATCCCAATGATTTTTTGTGTGCTCTTAGTGATCTCCAAGAGGATTTGGGGGTAAATTTAGATGGGTTTGATGAATTCTATGCATGTGTGATTTCTATTAGACGATCATTATTAGGGTTAATTCCTTTTAGTGAGACCCGTTGGATGAATTTTGAGGAAAGATTCCTAAACATGACCCATAAGTGGAACGAATTGATAGATTTGTATGAGCAAGAAGGCATAGCTTCTAAGGACATGGGCTTAGAATCAAACCAAGATTATGAGATGGTTAGTGCTGAACTACCTAGTTGCATGAGTGGGATAGATTTCACTAAAACATACGACACACTTGAGGGTAGAGTTGAGCCACCTAAGTGTATGTCATAGTTAGGCACTACCATAATAGAGGATGAACACATAGGTGATCTTGATGTGATGGAGGATATAGTAGAAAACCCAAGCCCACCAAGTACCCCACAAGTCCTACCATCATTTGAGGCACACACACCGCCCGTGACTTACCCGGAAAAAGTAGAAGAGACTTTAGGAATCCCGATGGTGGTAGAACCTTTGGACCAAGCACCACTAGAGGATATTTGAACACTTGTAATGATAACCTTACTCTTAGTTCTAGGGAATTTCCCAGTGTAGATGAACCGGAACCTCAACCTTTACACAACTTTTCATCCTTAGAGTTACATCTAGGAGACAAAAGAGGAACCGACCCACCCATCAACCAATATTATCCGGGTAGTTTTAGGATGAAGGAAGCCATTCACTCACCCCCTTCACCTCACGTGGCATATTTGCACCCTAAGGGTGTGTATCGCTACTTTCACCAGCACTTAATCCTAAGTGTAGGGAAACCCTCCCCTATTTCCGTTAAATAAGGGTAGAGTCAGGCTCGTGACTCAAACAAAAACAAGCGCTTCGTGGGAGGCACCCCATGCCTATCTTTGTTTTGTTTGTTTTTATGTTTTATTTGTTTCCGTATGCATGTCTATTGTTATTGTTTGAGATTCATGATTTAACTTGATTGTAAAAATGCTTTATTTTGTTTTTAACTTCGTCTTAATCACATATAAAGGTATTTTGCAAAAGTTAAGTGTAAGGGAAATTTAAATAATTTTAAAAGAACATATCGAAACATGAATCAAAACAGTAAATAATAAGCATACATACTTGTAATTGTTAGAGTCAAATGCTTGTATCGAGTCATAATGATTTTCTGCAGAATTTCCAGGAATTAAGACATAGGTTTTCCAAGAAATTTTTCGGAAACACAACTAA
>LBNU01016605.1:43144-61218 GCA_014162995.1 Artemisia annua | reverse complement strand
ATTAGGAGTAGGGGTAAGGTAGAATAGTTTAGCTTATTTTTATGTATTAGTGTAGATTTATTTTGAATGCAAGTTTATTTTGATGTCTTAATTTTAGCTTATTTTCATGTCTTAAATCTTTCCTTTAATCTTTACAAGCTTTCCTTTTAATCTTCTCTACAAGCTTTTATCATTTTCTTTGTCAACTTTGCATGTTTTTAGTTTCAAGTGATAAGATATACAAATAAGCTAGGCTTCTAAAAGAAGCCGTGGCTTGTTTGCTTATTTTGGAGCTTATTTTAGTGTCTTTACATTTTATTTACCAAGTTTTTACAAGTCTTATTTATTTATTTTTATAAAATTTATGTCACGTTAAAAGTTTTTAAGAGTCCAGTATGTTTTGTTTTAGGGTTTAGTAGCGAGTTTAGTTTTTAGGGTTTAATAGCGAGTTTGTTTCTTTTTAGGTATAGCGAGTTTAGATTTTTGGTTCCTAGCGAGTTTGGTTACCAAGAGGTTAGCGAGTATGGTTTGTATTTTAGGTCTAGCGAGTAAGATTCAAGTGGTAGCGAGTATGGTTCACTAGGGTAGCGAGTTTGTGAGTAATTTAGGGCTAGCGAGTTTGGGACTAAAAGCCCTAGCGAGTAAGGTCCATAGGTAGATAGCGAGTATGGTGTTTTCATTTAGTAGCGAGTTTGGTTTTTTTGTTTTAGATAGCGAGTATGATTTTTAGTCTTAGTTTATTTTGAGTCGTGTCTTGTCCTCTCTTCTTTTCTTATTTCTTTTTCAAGTCGAGTTAGACTTTTATTTCACCTCATCGTTTATCGAGTGAGGCTCTTATTTTCTTAAATCTTAAACGTTATGCTGTCGAATTTTCTTTAAAATCTTTTTCGTGTCGTTTACTTATTAAAGTCTTTCGTCTTTTCATTTTTAGTCTTACCTTTTATTTACGTTAAATGTTTTTACAAGTTTTTAATTACTTTATCGCTTTATGTTTTTAATATGAGTAGTGAGTAGTTTTTAAACGTGTTTGCTTACTTACTCGAGTTTGTGAGTTCAGTGAGAGCGTTAAACGTTAGTGATAAGTAATCGAAAGATTGCTTAGACGTGTGAGTTAATTATTCGAAGACGAAATCTTTGAACGATCGATTCACTCGTCTTGAGTTAATATCTTTTCAAAAGATTAATCAACAACTAATCTCGAGAAAGGAGAATAACTCGTTGCAAACTTTTACCTCAAGCTTAACGAGCTTATTCGCGTCGCTTTGCAAACACATTGTCTTTTAAATTCATTTACCGTTTTATTTACTTATCGCTTTCATTTACCGCTTTCTTTAAGTCATTTTATTTCATGCAACTTTACTTGTTTTCTTATTTCATGTCGTTTTACCGCTTTCCTTTACTTTAATTTGTCGTTGTAGTATAGACTAAACCAAACTTTCTTTTAAACCTTATTCATCACACATAGCTCACGGTCTTGAGTGACAAGATCCATATTCAACCCTCGTTGGGACAACGAACTCGTGGTTTGAGCTTGCACTTTGCTCCCGCGATTCATCATTAGGAAATGATTGTGGCAGGGCAAGTGTACTTTTCACATATCTGGACATGGAAAGTGGTGCAAGTATTTACTTATTTTTTGGGCAACTAATCCAACTATAGGGCAACTTATATGAGCATATTTTATTGGTGTTAACTTTGTAAAAGTCATATACATATGTTATTAAAGACCTTTATGTTGTTATATACATATAGAAACAACGTACCTGTAAGCACTTCCTAACACGGATATACCATCCACGGTTGTCGTAGTCGTATGTGTTACCGCTATCGTAGAATGTTACCACTCCAGAGGGAATATGAAAATGGGCAAGACACCAGTGTTTGTCCGTTTCATTGATCGGAATATAAACCTACATTATAACCGAAATAGACATACATATACATTATATAACTGATGCTTCAGTGGTATTCATGAAAAACCAGCAAATGTCAAACCAACCAAACTGGTATAGTGAAGTATAAAGTAACCTAGTTGGTATTTTATGAATAATGAAACTTCAATTTAAGCGTACGCAAGTAAACGTATTACCTGATCAACATCGCTCCATGGACAGGGATACCTCTACCCATCTGCATAAAACGATGGCGTGCCGTTTTGACGAAGAAGCTAAAAAAAGTAACAACTAACCATCGCCCAGTTTGCATTTTTAGGTCTGACATGCCACATGTAGTCAATCCACAAGTCTATGTGCTGCGAATTTTAAATAAACAAATGGATATTTTAAGAAATGATGAGAGGCAAATGTTATACGTAAGACATGAGTTAGAATATCAATTGTATGCTCGCCTGCTCAGTTAGCCAACCTTTTCTAGCCGTGTCTAAGCAAACTAAACGTAGCCAGAAAATTCGGTCAACGGTGTAGTCATCGGACCATGGAAATTTACACGCCTGAGTGTACGACGGTTGACCCAGAAATACTTCAATTTCATCGGTAAGTCAGACATTTTCCACACTATGGAACCATCGAGATAGATCCTACAAACGTTAATGACTTTATAAGATACAATGTAAAGGAGGTAACAAAAGAAAATGTCACGTAAATTTTGTTCATGGCAATACCTCAACCCAAGGCTGAACTCTTGTCAGTAATTCAGCAATAGCAGGGTCATTAACGTTAGGACCGTGTTTTTAATTTCTTTGCCACACCCGTTTCGCATTGTTTGATTCCGAAACAGGTTGCAAATAATTTCGTTTCTTTCTCGGATGTACACTAGCCAAATATCTTTGATAGTGATCTGAATTCAAAAACGCTATTCTTTTTTCCTTCTTTTCCTCCTCTATCTTCAACATGTTTTCTTCTTCCAATCGTAACCTCTTAGCCTCTTCCCTTCTTTTTAGGTTTTCTTCTGCCATCAGCTTCTCATGTTCTATCTGCAACCTCTCTTCCTCTGCCAACGCCAATCTCAATTCCTCTAGAATAAGATACTCCTGAAATAGGATATTGCGGATTATATATGCCGCATAAATAACATGACGGTAGACATCAGGTATACAAATAAGTTGGAATAACGTTTTCTACCTGAGCAAGTTCTTCATCAGAATCAGGCAAGGTAATCAATTTGCGGTAAATTTTGTTAAGTGATTCGCAAAATTCGTACCTCGTGTTTGGGAAATGTGTTTCAATATCAAGTTTCACTTGAGAAATCATTATATTTTTACAACATTAAAAAGTGGAGCGAGAGTATATACTCATTTGTTGTAAATAATGTACCTGTAGTCCGCCAGCTTTGTCACGAGTAAGAACCTGTAAGATAGGGGAGAAGTTTTAAAAACCCGTATATAACAGATACTACATACTGCATCCTATTGATTTATTATGGTGAGTAAAATGCAACCTGAATAATAATCTCAAGTTTCAATAGTTCGCCATTCAGCTCAGCCAAGACACGATCCTTAAGCCTCTTGGTTGTCGAACTATTACTAGGCCTACATTGAGTGGAATTTTACTTTCAATGACTCAGCTATACGTTTGCGTCCCTTTGCCAACCTGTATAGATAAGCATCTACGAGGGTGTAATTGGATGTGACCGTAGCCCTGGGAATGTAGTTTTGGAAAAAAAAATTGGCTATCTATCCACCATGAACACTCGTACTCAATTGCATTCGGTCTAAGATCCAAACATGTGTAGTCGAGTCCTACAAATAAATGGGGACATTTAACGTATCTAACCTTCAAAGTATTTGATTGTTTTATGTTAAAAAAATTTAATTACAGAAAGAGAAACCTTTTCAAAAAGGGAGGAATGGTCACTTCTTTTGAATATCGACTTCCTAGACCAGGCTATCGCTCTAGGAATCACATTTGGATTTTTAGTCCACCAACGTTCACATCTTTCAAAAGTCTCAAGTATCCAAATCTAAACAAATTGTAAAACACAAACATATCAATTTAACTAGCCGTCAACTTGTTGGGATGAAAAATTTCATCAATAAAAATAAATTCACATCTGGAAAGCAAATACGAAACCAACCAAAGTATAAGTCGGAACATAGGTTGGGTTTTTCTTCAATCCTAAAAGGTGTTTATCGATGTGCTTATCCATTACATTATGTAGTTGGTCGTATAAATGAGTCCAAATATGTTCACCGCACGAAAATGCATTCCAAGCCACTAGATTTTCAACCAACCTCATCAATGTGTCATCAACTTGGCATGTCAACAAACGACCCATAAAGATAACCTCTAGGACTAACAAAAGAGATATCCGTATTGCGTCTTCATCAGATAGCTTCCGAAACCGCTCTTCATCCTCGAGGACACCAATAAGGTCCAAGTTGGTTACAATCAACCCTTGCTTGTTAGGAAATACCCTTTCACGGAATTTGAGATCACCAGAAGTGTATACCTCAAAGCTGACACTTCCAAACCGCAAGCCAGTCATTAGACAAAACCCAGGATGACCAAAATGCAGCGTATGTCCATCTAGGTAATAGATGAAGGGCATATCATAATGAGAGTCGTCCACCCGGTGTTGTTTCTGTACCATGTAGTCTATGAGGTGCGGTTCATGTTCAAAGTATAACAGATCCAACCAGTGTCCAAAGCAAGTACTCCTAAACAAGTTCCGTCGCTTTGCATCTAATTTCTGATTTATTAAACAAAAGTAGTTCAGTTTGCTCCTAATGATTAGTTTGGCTTCATAGTCCTAAAACGAAAAATAAGGTCAATCAGAACCTACAAGTCATAACAAATTAAGTATGAAGACACGTATACAGGCGCAGTAAACACTATCAACAATGGTTCAGCTGGATAAAATCGTGGCTTAACAAATAGAATCCAAAACACAAATAAAATCATAATCCACATAAATGGTTAAAAATTGACACGCAAATTATAAACCAACCAATACTTGTACAATCCAAGTAACATCTATGTAAGATAAAAAATAATTTAACGGCAACCTTTGATACACTATAACGATTAACGACAACATTTCAATTATTTGACTCTAGTTCAAATAAAATGGCATCAAATACTTTTGGTGTCAATCTGGTCAATAGAATAACACAATAAACATATATTGAATAACGATTTATATAATTGGTAATACGCTTTACATACCCTATCATACCACATTTTTGCTGATAAATTCAACAATCGTGGGTAATCTTTATTATCTTCGATCACTGTTCAATGAACAGTTACTCTATGTGCGAAGCTGAGAAACAGGCAAAATAGCCGGAACATGTTGAATAGTTGAAATAATACTATAACAACATTGGAGATTCAACATTGGAGATTGAATATTGGAGATTCAACTTAATAGTGAAACGAGATGGAGGGAAGAAGGGGTTTATGGTGAGGAGACACTATTTGTTTTTAAAGTGTCGTATTACTTCTATACTTTTTTTTCGTATACGGTCCTAGCAAAAGTCAATGGGCAAAATAGTGTATAAAATGTATAATGACCAAAAAACCAGTTGCCCTTTATACGGTTGCCCAACAAAAACGGTTGCCAAAAATACAATACATGACATGTGTCCCACTCTGATGGAAGCTGTCCAATTACAAAAGTTGCACCGGGCTAAATCGAAAATTTTCAAAAAACGGGCTAAAAATGCCTAGCCGCAGGGCAACCGGGCTATTGTACTAATTTTCCCTAAAATGAATTACCGGCACACTCATATATCATGAAACAGGAAGTGCAAAAATGCTACACACTTCATATAAAGGCTAAGAATATTCTCACAATTTAGTGAGGATTTTGCATGTGCTAGATATGTATTGATATGCCTTGCATTTTTTATCAAATTTCTAATATAGAACCTAAAATTTTGAAAATTTATAGAGCAAGCAATAATGCGGAATACGCTCGACTTATCCTATTCGTCCTTGATGTGTGCTATTTTACACATGCTTTTGACCTTAGTTTAAGTGTAGAAAAGACCAAAAACTAACGTGAAACGCCAAAGATATAGTGTTTTTGTGTTTGTGACTGTGCAGGAAAGGATACTGCATAAATGGCATGAAAACCAACCAAAAAGCCCTAAAAGAGCACGAGATTTGGAAAAGAGTCAAAGAGCCGAGTCAAAGATGAAATTTACNAAATTAAAGTGTTGTGAAAAATGTTAGAAAATCATGGGTTGCCTCCCGAGAAGCGCTCGTTTTTATAGGAGTCTCTTAGCTAGACTCGCAAGGACGGGGTGATTTTAGGCTTTAGGAAAGAAAGGAGTCAATTCCTCCCTTTGATCATTGAAACTTTCATGCAATTATTTTCATGGGTTGCCTTGGTTCTTGAAGTTTTTTGTCTATTGGACCTGAAATGTATTTTCATGCAATTAAGTATCGAAAGTCCTTATAAATCATATAGAAATTAACAAATAACGCTATATAAAATATGTATAATTCGAGCGTCATCAGAAAGTTTGAATTAGAAAATCAGCATCAATCTCACTAACTTAAATTAATTAGGCTTGCCAAGATTTCATCTTCTTTTTTGTGGGGTTTATTTAATCTTTCCACCTATCTCTTATAGTCTAATATTTTATACTTCACCCATCTTAAAATAACTGTCTAGTTTTGACATTTTAAAGTATTTTCTTTTCAACTCTAACATTAACTATTTTCTTTTGTGTTATATAATACTTGATGTAAAATATATGAATGAATTATGTTTTAAATAAATTTTTATTGGTATAATTTTTATTAAATATTATATAATACAAACAAAAATACTTAAGGTCAAAGCTGGAAAAGAAAAACTTCCAAAAATCAAAACTTTACAATTATTTTAAAACGGAGAAAGTAATATAACTTTAAGCATAATTTTTTTCTTCTCTCTAAATCTGCACCCAAACAAAATCCTAAACCAAATCTAAACTTAATTCCAATTTCCATAGTTGTCAGGATCCCGATCCTGATCTTAGGATCTTACAATTTTACAATACTGCAAAGCAAAAACGATCCGGATCTTACATAGGATCTTTGCAAGCTTAAGATCTTATAGGATCCCGATTTTGACCATAGAATCTTAAGATCTAATCCGATCCGATCTTACTTTTCTCGGATTACAAACTAAAAAAACTATAAATTTATAGGTTGTTTTTTATAGAATTCAATAAACAACATGTTAATCTTTTTAAACTTTTAATAATCATAATTTAGGACAATATTTCTATGAAACATTCATAATAATTTGTGTTTATAATGTATAATAATTTGTAGATTTGTATAATATTACAAAAACTATTAAGAAATAACATTAGAGTAGGATCTTAAGATCCCGATCCGATCTTACGATCACGATCTTACAAAGACGAAAACGATCATAGGTAGGATCCCGATCTTGAAAACCTTGCCAATTTCATTTTAACGGACCTGAAGGTCGAACTAGTTAAGACTGATGCTAATGGTGATCGTAAGTATTGTGGTCACCTCCTGCCACATGAGTGCCACATCAGCTTTCTCTCTCCAACACTATATCCAACCACAATTTGCTAATAAGGCGACCACAACAATAAAAAAATACCTCACAAAAACAAATAAAATAAAAATACTACTCACACAAAATAATTGAAACTTATGGTTGGTTGACAAACCTTAACTTTGAAAAGATTAGGGGTAACCGATCACCAATCCGGTTAAGTTAGTGATAAGAATGCGATCACCAATTCGGTTGGAGGTAAACAAACCAAGTAATTATCCTAAACCGGTAACTCAGTCCAATATTTTAAAAACCGGGTTTTTAATCGACCCGATCGAGTCATCGGGCACTGGTTCAACCGCCCCGTTTTCCAATTATTTATTTTTTAATTTTTTCGACTGGATCAACTCGGGTCAACCAGTTCGTCCGCCGGGTCAATCCGGTTTTTATAAAATAAAAATTGAAAAAACCAAACCCGGCCGGGTTTCAAGATCCGGGTCAACATCGGTCACTCAAAACCCGACGGGTCTAACCGGTTAATCCGGTTTTAAAAACCTTGGTTTTTTGACCCGTTTTTGCCCGGTCACCGGTCCAACCGATTAAACCGGTCGGGTCAACCTACTTTTGAAAACATTGACTCGGCCTAGTGAGTCAGCGAGTTTTTAAAATGTTAAAAATATCAGCCCACAAACCAAAAGCACAAACCAAAAAAGTAAACCACTAGACCCGACACCAATCAAACTTTTGTGATCTTCCCAAACACCAAAACCCCACCCAAGTCTCGACCATCCGATCAAACACCCAAACTTTTAATCCCACCCATCCACCCCCACAATAATTTATCCTATTAATCCTATCACCTCACACGTAGGTCCCACTCACCTTCCCATCACTTTCTCCCAATCACAATCCACCACATGTAGTCAACCACGTCGGCTATTAAATAAAATATCTTGCTTCGTTCTCAAGCCTCAGCTTCGGTCATTTCATCTATAAATAGTGGTGGTATTTTTCTTATCTGATAAGCCGAACCAAAAATATCCCAACTGGAAAAAAGATATTATTTTCATTTCAATTGATTGATCACAGGTATAATTTTACTCTGATTTTTTTTTTCTTTTTTTTCTAATTAATATGTATGATGATGAAATGATGATTTTGTGTATGATCTTGTGCATTTGATCGGTGAATTTGTTGGATTATGTTGATTTGAACGATCGTTGACTTACGTTGACTTAGGGGTTGGATTTTGATTGTTATATAAGGTGATTCTGTTTAGTTATGAGTTAATTTTTTGGTTTGATCTCTGAATTTGATGTTAATTTGTGTGATTTTGAGCGATCGTTGACTTTTGTTGACTTTGGGTTTGAAGTATGAGTTTGTTGAAGTTATGATGTAATTTGTTGCTAGTTTGTTGGATTTTGTGGTTATACGAGGTGATTCAGTTTTTTTATGATGTAAATTGTTGCGTAAAGTTGTTAGATTATTGATAGTTTCGCCGATGTTGAAAATTTAGTTATTCCGTGTTTTGTTAATAGTTTGAAAGATTTATAACCATTTGATCATTTAAACTTACCAGATATGAAATCGTGAAGTTGAACTGTAATTTGTTGATGTTTGTTGCGTATGATCACAGTTCCAACAGAAATTGATTTGAGTTGTATTCGCAGACATCTGATGCAACACTAGGTTTTTTTTTATTTTTTATTTTTTTATTATTATTTTTTTTTATTTATTTATTTATTTTTTAGCGGAGTGTTGTGTTTCTGTTATGTGATAGGCACTCTAGTTTACGGTTTTGATCTAGCGTATGTGTCTGCTAAACGATGATCAAGTATGGTAAAATATGTATGTTAGGCACTGGTATTGATAGCTAGATGTGTGGAAATCTAACATGTTGATAAATAGATTATGATATAGTTCAAGTATGTTTTGGTTTGCGTTTCGGATATAAGTTAAGATATTAGTTAAACTTGTTTCATAAACTAATGGAGCTTTTCATTGTGTCAGTTACTGAAGGATGACGTTAGTTTCAGCACAGCGGTCTACACTCAATCCAAACGCCCCACTGTTCGTCCCAGCTGCTGTCCGCCAAGTGGAGGATTTCTCCCCTGAATGGTGGGACTTGGTGACGACTTCTGCTTGGTTTCATGACTACTGGCTTAGCCAACAACAAGGTGAAGGCGGTTTCTTTGGAAACACAGAGGATGACTTTGATTTAACCGACATTGCTCATTTGTTGCCTGATTCTATCGATGCCGATGAAGAAACCTTGACTATGGAAGCACAGTATGAGCAGTTCCTCCTTGCAGCTGAGATGGACAGGATCAATGCTTATGCTCAATCTGCTATCAAGGAAATGCCCGCAAATGGTTAGTTAGTGAACGCATGTAGACATGTAGTAGTACATATTTCGAGTAAACAATGTTTTATATAACATTTCTGACTTGAGTTTGTGATGTGCTTGATAAGGTCTGGAGTTGGAGGTGAAACCAATGAGGGTAAGGAGTCCGAAGTCACCAGTGGAGACAGCTAGGTACTGGGAGAAGCCAGCAAAGCCAGTTAGCCCAAAGTCGCGCACAAACCGCATCCAGCAACCCCGTTAGATGTGATTAGTGTCTTAAGATTTCTCTGGTCTAGGTTAGCTTTCAGTTTTTCATATAATCAAATCCAGTGTTGAACAACCGGAGTAGTATTGTCTTTTGTTTGTGTAAGTTTCTGTACAGAGCAAGGTCTCAGTTGTCGTTATGTCTAGCCTTGTTCATAGTCTGACATGGTTCATTCCAACTAGCCAGGGAAATGTAAAGATAGTTGTAAAAAAAACCTAAAAAGTAGAAATTGATGAAGCATTCGATCGTTTCTTTGTTGGTATTCGTGTTACTTTCATGCTGTATATGTGGATTGTTTATGGTGTATCTTTGGTTATCCTTGTAAAATCAATCTACCATTTTGCTTAGATCACAAGCTTACTTATGGGTGGGTTGCTTTGGGTTATCAAACGAGTCAAACAGAGAATTTAGTTGTAGTCCGAACAATTTGGTTGCAAGTCATTGGAAGTTTATTTGGTAAATGCAAGTTTCTAAACCGTTTTTTATGAACATAAGTCTTTATGTGCAGAACTGTTTTGACCCATTATTTAACCCAGCATATATCTTAATAAGTGAATTCCTTTTAGCGCAGTGCAAGTAGAAGTAAGAGGTTTTGGACACACACATGGAATGTATTTGGTAGAACTAAAAAGTAAAAGCTAATGTTTGTTTACGGTTGAACTCATTCATGTGCAGTATGCAGGTTGATGCTACATATATCGGTGCTAACCTAGCAAACTGAACAATGCTCACTCAATTTAAGTGTAGTGAGGCAGTGAGCTATACCTATTTGCATTTACAGAAGAAATTATGTTGTTTTGTGGGATGGAATTAACTGCCCATAACTGAAATATACAAGGGGTGCGGCTTTTATGTGCATCTGTTTCTCTTGTACTGGTTTTCAGACCTCTGTGTTTACATCAAATCGATTTTAATTCAATTTATGATCTTCGCATGCATGCCTCTTGGATTCCAAGATAATCCTGCTTAGTTTGGAAATTGTGTTATCGATCCTTTTCTCAAATTATCTGTGATTTCTTAAGAGACCCGGGCTAAGTTGTTTGCTGATGCTGCTTAGTTTGGAAATGCATGATGAGTTAACGAATTAAAACTATACTTGTATGAAAGGATTTTTCAGTTATACTTATGGATGAAGATAATCAGCTTTGTGTTGTATCGTGTAAGACCAAGTTATCTATGTTTTTTGGCACTCAAAATGGCACAGCTGCAGGGTTTGCATAGGTAATGACAAAACCCTATTTATTCATTATTTTTTTATGTTAGTCAGATTTCATAAATATTGGCTGGTAAGATATAATATCGGCATATGGGCAACTGGAACATTCATTTCAAATGCCTCGTTGTTGGGTAATTTACTTGATCATATTATTAGGAGACACTTCATCATAGAAAGAAACCAAAATTTGGGGATTTGTTTGGTCGAAAGTTTGTAGTTTTAGAATGTTTGAATTACAATGTTGATATTTGCCACATTTGAATTCCAATGTCAATAATTGTCTTGTTTGAATTCTATAGGGCGTAAGCTAGTTCTCATGGTGTTAATTTCTATGAAGTTTCAGACTGAAACAACACAATTATTTTGACATATTTTGGGTAAAAGAGAACTTCTACCCTGTAAAATACAACAACAATTTATTTGTCTTGATAGAGTTTCACTTATTTCATAATTGTGTTGTTGTATTTTACAGGGTAGAAGTTCTCTTTTACCCAAAATAATTGTTGTTGTGTATGTTGCTGCTTTGTACTTCCCAACTTTAAAGGTGCTTTGGACTTGATTTTGGTGAGGGTCATGCAAGCCATCAATTAGTTGAATAAAGCCCGGTTCTTTTCCAAACCACTGTAATATAGAAACGTCACGGGATATAATAGGGGTGTTCTTCGGTTCGGTTTTCGGGTTATTCAGTTAATTCGGTTCGGTTAATTCGGTTAAAAGTTTTTTTAGGGTCAAACCGTAAACCAAACCAAACCGAATTCAAATTCGGTTTTTGGTTCGGTTTGGTTGAATTCTAGTTCGGTTTGGTTCAGTTCGGTTTTCGGTTTAATCCGAATTACACACTTTATTTAAAAAAGAAGAAAAATATACAAATATATTTAGCCAAAAAAAGTTATTTCTAACATAAAAAGTATTTTTTAATATTAGGATAGAATTTTATTGTTATTTATATATATATATAAATATAAATAAATAAATATATATATATATATATATATATATATATATATATATATATATATATATATATATATATATATATATATATATATATATATATATATATATATATATAACATTGTATTGATCTTTTTATATATATAAATATATATAAATATATAAGTTTATATGAATTCGGTTTTCGGTTTGGTTTTCGGTTTTGATTATCAAAACCATAACCAAACCGAGAACCGTATTAAAAGTTCGGTTTGGTTCGGTTTTGGCAAATTCGGTTCGGTTATTAGTTTGGTTCGGTTATTTTCGGTTCGGTTCGATTTCAGTTATCGGATTTTTCGGTTTTTCTGCTCACCCCTAGGATATAATGTGAGCAGTTTTATTTTGATCAAGTTCAAAGAAATTACTGAATGTTATTAGAAATGATGTTGACGAGCTTTGTGTGTCTTTCGTGCTAATTTGGTGTAGCGTATATGAGAACTTTTTAACATAATGAACAATCATAATCAAGTTAAGGGGTCTTAATTTGATTGAAGTCATTAGTAGATTAAATATGGGTTGTTGATTAAGGTAGGTAATTTTCTGCCATCATTTTCCCTTGATACACTATCAATCAAAATGGACATATTTTAAAGCCACAATGATCCATTTATCGACTTCTAAGTATATTCTAAGCTGAAGTTTGATTACTAGACATTATATTTACAGCCATGACATTAGCGTAAAAGTCCATCTGTTTATTGGCTGAAATGGCAGAGTTTCTCCTTCAACATTTCAACGTCCACTTTCTTATCTCCTTGCACCTGTTGAACAAAATGCGGTATTGTAAGACATTGCGGTATTGCAATTATTTCCAAATATTTAGTTATATTTTAATATTGTCAACTGTTCCAATGTCCATTGTGACAAACATTTGGTACATGATCACATAAGCTTGATTCTGTTAGCAAGTCCAATAAAATATAAATGCTCATAGACATATTTAATAGTAATTGACTTCGGTAATTGAGGTGGTAAACGGACTCTTTTTATAGATCTATCATTGACATTGTTGATTTGTATATAAAAATGAAATCTTGAGTCTGTAGAATATTTGTATTTACTCTGTTGAGAGTTTTCCTATGAGTATAATGTAGAAAAAACTTGGTTGTGAAAATGATGTCCTAATGTACAATCAAGTAAAACTAATTTACAGGTATAAATTATATGCGCTTTAGACAGTATATGTACCTGAAGATGCAGAGTGTTTAATAACATATGTTCTCCCGAACATTTGAAGGTTGTTGAATTTAGCAAAACAAATCCATTTTCTTCCGACTCTAGGTATGCCAAAACCCTAGACAAGGAGCCAATCTCCTTATTCTTGTTCATACGATCCATAGAGAAAATCAGCTGTATCACCACTTCTTTCTCACCTAAAATGCTCACAGATGAAACTACCGATGAATTTGTATTAGCTGTAACATCTTTAGAACTTTGTCCCTCGATGCCGATATTCTTTTGGCTTGTACTAGCGGATGATGTTGAGTACGATGAAAGTTTTTCCTTTTTACGTATTAATGTCTCTACTTCCTTTTGTGGTTCTGGTATGTATTCGAGTGCCCGTGATACTGTCCCTGGAATACTTACTTTTTTCTGTCAAAAATGAGTTTTATGAGTAACAAGAAATTAGGAAATTTACAACTCTAGTGTCAATCAAATACATTTGTACTTTGGGCTAATTACTTAAAAATGTATCAAACTTGGCACTTTTTACCGTTGTATGTAGCAATGTTATTTTTTTTCTATTGTGTGACTAAACTTTTGAATTTGGTACATTGTGTGTATTTTGTGACCATTTTACCCGTACATTTTCTAAATTTTGAAGGGTAAAATGGTCATTTTACAGGGCTGAATAGTCACAAAATACACACAATATACGGAATTCGAAAGTTTAGTCACAAAATAGGAAAAAAATAACATGGCTACATACAACGGTAAAAAGGGTCAAGTTTGATGCATTTTTAGATAATCAGCCCTTTTAAGTTTTATATTCATTTATTTTCTCTCTACATATAGTTGTGCCCTTTTAAGTTTTATATTCATTTATTTTCTCTCTACATATAGTTGTTTGCTAAGATCCATTGAAAAAATATTTGACTACTGAAAATCTAAATTCAATTACCTTTTGATCAGCTGATATGGGCAGCAATGAACGAAGATATGCATATAAATCGTTAACCCTCTTACGCCGATCTCTTTCACTAGCATTATGATTAAGCTTTTTGGACACCTTCATGGGATTACCAGTATTTCCATTTATAGCTCCTCCAAATGAATTTGAACTCTCGGGTGTAAAATCCTGCCGGATTTGATCATATGTTGGAAAATCAAGAACTGAATCATATGAATTTGCTTCAACGTCCATAGAAATATTATTGCAATCTTGTTGGTGATTTCTGTCAAGGTTATCCCCCAAGGGCCATTCATAATTTGTGGAAAACAATGTAGGAGATAATGCTAGCATCCTTTCTTGTTTTCGTTTCAGGTAAAGGGAATGGCTGCTAATATGAATTTGGATGAAGTATGAGGATGTGAGTTGGTGTATTTAAACAATGGTAACTAGGCCTGTCCTCTTGTATTATAAAAGTGACATTTTTGCATCATCTTGGAATTAAACTGTTTTTTATTCATAAGAAGTTCATCAATTTTATAATAACAGTTATTTATTAGATATACATATTTTTTTTGGATCAAATTAGATATACATATACTACTAATTCTTCAAGGAACAATCAACTCTTATATTCCTGCTTGCTAATGAGTTCATACAGTGGTGTATGGTTGGGCAGTTCACACTTAGTTTCGATGTGTGATCAGATCCAACAAACAAACAACTCAACCGCTACTCATCTAGTACGTGTTTTTTGTAGAAGTCATATGGGTGAAATGTGAAATTTCGTGGGTATTTTTTAATTGAAAGCTCGAGGACAACCTCTTTTTAACCGCAAACCTGCATACACATTTTACATATCTAGTCCTACTTTGGACTCAAAAAATGAAACCACATATGTACTCAGTTGATTAATGGAGTATCAATAATGAACCTGTATCATGTTTTAGGCAAATAGTAGTCGATTTAATGGTCCTAGTTTAAAAGCTTACACTATGGTTTTTCTTCTATTTAGTATTCTATAAAATCAACAAGTACTACTTTGCATATAACATATATACCTTTTAATTTGAAGGTCATTTTAGAAAATCTAACTTTATAAATCTGTTTTTATGCTGAACAGAACATGTCAACTTACAATTTGACATTTGTATACATGTACTACACGTTTATGAGATAAAAGAATGATGAGCTATGTTTATGAAAAAGAATTATAAATTAATGACCAACTTATAGGACATTGGATTCACGAGGAGCTTGTGCCATGCGCAAGCTTTATGTAAGCTTATCATTCTTGACTTCTATGCAAGTTTAGCAGGCATGTGGTATCCCCACTTTAGGAGTGTGGCAGCCATCCCTTTTCTTATAGGTATGTTAAATTAATGAACTTGGCACTTAGTTATACCAAGTTAAGCTATGATATCACGCGCTCATATTATATTATTGTTCCAAGTGCTATAAAAGTATATAAGAATCAAAGCTACACTTGATGTTGATGTTGTTAGAAAGGCCTGTGGGTGTGCTAAATTCTTTTTATACATTTTTTTTCCGATTATTTCATGAGGTTTGAGTCCACCGTTACACACATGCAAATCGAATAAAACCCTCCCTTTTTATAGATTGTTGTGACCAATTCGGAAGTGTTTGTGCCAAGCAGATTTAAATTTGAGATTAATCACATTTAGTTATCATGAGAAGTTAGTTATAGGTGAAGGTTAGGAACTGGCAGTGGGAGTGGGAGTGGTGGTGGTGGATGTCTTTGTGGCAAACGGGAAACAGTCTCATCAAAAGTAACATGACGTGAAAGAATAATTTTATTGGTGTTCAAATCTAAACAACGATAACCACGATGATTTGTGGCATGACCTAAGAAAAGGGAAGGTGTGGCGCGAGCACCAAGTTTGTTATTAGTATCGATGTGAGGATAACAAAGACACCCAAAGGTACGTAAGAGACTATAATTAGGGGTTAATCCAAAAACGCGAGTAAATGGGACGTCATTGTCAATGGCACGTGAGGGTAAAATATTTAAAAGATAAACAGCCATATTAAGAGCCTCAGTCCAATAATTAGGGGGAAGATGTGCTTGAAATAACAAAGTACAGATAAGGTTATTGATAGTTCTAATCATCCTTTTGGATTTCCCGTTTTGTTGAGAGGTACGAGGACAAGAAAATCTAAATTGAATCCCATTATCAGAAAATATCTTATGAAAAGCATGGTTGTCAAATTCCCCACCATGATCACACTGAAAAGACTTAATTTCACACTTAAATTGAGTACGAACAAAGCTACGAAACAAATTAAATTTAGACAAAACATCAGATTTATTAACTAAAGGATAAACCCAAACAAACTGAGAATAATGATCCAAAAACAAGACATAGTATTTGAAACCAGAAAGACTCGGAATTGGGGAAGTCCACAAGTCTGAGTGTACAATATCAAATGACGACTGAACCAAACTATTAGAACTAACGAATGGAAGTTTCACGTGTTGCCAAGCTGACATGCATGACAAAGAACGGGAGACTTCTCTTTATTACATGAAATAGAACTACTTGAAAGGACACGACGTAACACTTCTGCGGAAAACTAGAAGTGGGGTTGAATAGTTTTACGTCTTTTTAATTTATAAAAACTTTGTTTATGAAAACACCAATCCGAACTTTATATGATAGCAAAAGACTTGCACAATTATAAACTACGATATCAACAAGTATATAATATGACAAGTATGTAAGTAAGTATGTAAAAAGATAGAGATGGAAGAATGGCACCGTGAGACAAAGGATTTATAGTGGTTCGGCTACGAATCTCCTCTTCGTCCTACTCCACTCCCCGAGCACCTAACTCGGGAGTTTTCTTCACTATGTCAAGAAGCTCCCTTATGGCGGAGAAAACCTTACACGACTTTTGCTTACACCAATTTACGACACTAAGCTAAATGTCGGGTCCTAATCCTAGCTAGAACCAATCTCACAACACACCACAACTTATCACTACTCCTTCACTACTTGTACACACCTCAACTTCTTCACTACTACACACCACTTCACTACTTCACTACTTAATCTTCTTCTCTACCCAACTTCTATTCACAACTAGCTCTCCTAGAACTACTTACTATAAACACAACACTACTTCACAAATGCTATACACAATATACACAACAAATGTACAATACTACTTAAACTTGAGGTTGAAGGAGTATTCTTCTCTTGCACTTTGGATGGGGATGAATGAGGAGGGATTGAATCACTTGAAACAAGGATTAATAATCAAATGATCAAAGGGTTTTAGAAGATGTTTAGAGAGATTTAGATCTGAAAATTTTCGTGCAAGAGGTGAGAAAAATACCAGGTTTGAGGTAGTATTTATAGGAGAAAAATTCTGACGGATTCTGACAGAGGAGCGTGGCCGCCCCCCTTAATTCATGGCCAGCCCCCTTAAAATTAAGGGGGCCTGAGGGCCGTCCCAGCACTGTAACGCCAACAGAATTTTCTGTCTTTTAGTGGTGGAAAAGTTTATTTGTTGAAATAAACTATACTGATTGGGTTAAAAAATAAATGGGAATTTCATAATATTTTAGGTATGATTTTAAACATTTTCTTTATTACCAAAAGTGTTTTTCATAAAAATATATTAATTACGAGTAATTCAGGATCCCGTGCGTATTGTCACACGGGCTCTATCATCTAATGTAGTCATAGTATAATGTGCATAATTTTTTTTTCGTTAT
>LBNU01016605.1:28637-42444 GCA_014162995.1 Artemisia annua | reverse complement strand
AATATCACCAATTGAAATGACATGCCAAAGATCATAATCTATTGATTTCACATAACTTTCGAATTGATTTTTCCATGTAAGAAAATTTTCATTTTCAAGAAATGGTGGTTTAAAAACAATTTTCCCTTCGAAATATTTTTCCATTTCCATAGATCGATTTCAAGTTTTAAAATACAATATATTTTAAAAATCTTGTTTGACGTGGCTCTTGATACCAATTGTGGAAAACTAGAAGGGGGGGTTGAATAGTTTTACGTCTTTTTAATTTACAAAAACTTTGTTTATGAAAACACCAATCCGAACTTTATATGATACCAAAAGACTTGCACAATTATAAACTACGATATCAACAAGTATATAATATGACAAGTATGTAAGTAAGTATGTAAAAAGATAGAGATGGAAGGATGGCACCGTGAGACAAAGGATTTATAGTGGTTCGGCTACGAATCTCCTGTTCGTCCTACTCCACTCCCCGAGCACCTAACTCGGGAGTTTTCTTCACTATGTCAACAAGCTCCCTTATGGCGGAGAAAACCTTACACGACTTTTGCTTACACCAATTTACGACACTAAGCTAAATGTCGGGTCCTAATCCTAGCTAGAACCAATCTCACTACACACCACAACTTATCACTACTTCTTCACTACTTGTACATACCTCAACTTCTTCACTACTACACACCACTTCACTACTTCACTACTTAATCTTCTTCTCTACCCACTTCTATTCACAACTAGCTCTCCTAGAACTACTTATTATAAACACAACACTACTTCACAAATGCTATACACAATATACACAACAAATATACAATACTTCTTAAACTTGAGGTTGAAGGAGTATTCTTCTCTTGCACTTTGGATGAGGATGGATGATGAGGGATTGAATCACTTGAAACAAGGATTAATAATCAAATGATCAAAGGGTTTTAGAAGATGTTTAGAGAGATTTAGATCTGAAAATTTTCGTGCAAGAGGTTGGAAAAATACCAGGTTTGAGGTGGTATTTATAGGAGAAAATTTCTGACAGAATCTGACAGGGGAGCGTGGCCGGCCCCCTTAAAATTAAGGGGGCCGCCCCTTATAATTAAGGGGGCTGCCCAGCTGTAACGGCCAGATTTTCTGTCTTTTAGTGGGGAAAGTTTATTTGGTGAAAAACTAACTGATTTTGGTTAAAAATTTGAATTCATATATTTAGTATGATTTAAACATTTTCTTTTATTACCAAAAGTGTTTTTCAAAAATATATAATATGTTTATATTATTAAATAAACTTTGTAATAATTAATTAAATACCCCTTTGATCATGAGATGTATTAAGCACTAGTTTATTCATACCTTTAGTGATTAAGTTGGATAAAATGATATAAACTAGCTTAATACTTGTTTACGTAGTAATCTTATGTTTAATGATTTTAGATTTTGTGATCGTCAAAACGTAGAGATATCGAAAAATATAAATAATGTTTTTATGCATTATTTATGTCAACAAAGAACATAATAAACTAAAATACATTATTCATCGAAAAATTTTATTTCAGGGTATCTGCCGCTGCAACGCGCGGGTACCCTGCTAGTATAACTATAAGTATAAATCATTAAAGACCATTTATAACTTATGAAATAAACATATAAATATTAAGTAATCCCTATTTCGTTTAGATCCTTTGAAGAGGCGTGACGTTGTTTCCTTGTGTTCATTCATTTGTTTGCTTTCCTTGCATACGCGTTAAGGTACAGATATTCTGACCTTTTCAGTAAAGGTTTCTCATGATCTCTTTTCTTTTGCTACCCTTCATTCTGTTTAGGGTTCCCTATGCCATTGTTATGAAACCCTTTTGTTTTCTGAACCTTTTCTATGATGAACCTTTGTTATCTGAACCTTCTGATTTGGACTATCTGATTTGACTTTCTGATTTGGACCTTATGATATGAACCCTTTGATATGTATTTCTGATCTGATGATTATGATGACCTATGATCTGTATCATTTTATGATATTCTGTTTGAACTATTCTAGTTTGACACCCGAGCCATTTTTTTGGGGGTAAAGGGGAGTAATCTTGCACCCTGGTAAATATATTAACCAAAAACGTTTAAGTACAATGGATATGGGTGAAATCCCATATCTCAGCCCGTTACATAGGCAAAAAGCTTATATAACAAGATACTTCCTATTTTCTAAACAAGAAAACAAACCATTACTCAAAGGATAACATAAGACATAACAAAATAAAATTACTTCCTAAGACCTTGAAGCTTGGTGCCATACATGGCATTAAAAGCATCCAAATTCCCTGGAAGATCATAAACCTGGTTCGCATAGTCATCGTAGTCATATTCATCATAATCATCCTCAAACTCTTGGCCACCACCGAATAGATTAGCAGACTCATCAAATGGGTTAGCAACCACCTCATCATCAAAATCAGAAACCACAATCTCTCCCACCTTAGAAAAAGGGTTAACTCTCTTAGTAGAAGAGGCGGGCGGAGTACAAGAATCACTAGTTTTAGGAGCCACAACCGACTCCTTCTCTTTCAAATTACTCACAAGAAGTTCTTGTGATGCAGTACCTGTCTTAGTATACTCATCCTCATTAACTTCCATTGTACGGCCAGAATCCACATCCTTATTAGTGTCACTAGTAGGAATACCCAAAGCATTCCCGTATCATCCATATTAAGAGCATCAAACTGGTTAGATGTAGAAATCTTTGTACCACTCGAACTAGCCACATCAGAAGCATTCTTCTTATTGCCATCCACTTTCTTAGGTTCAGGAGTAGTCTTTTTGGGTCGATACTGAAACTGCTTACCCACAATTAGTTTAGTAAACCCTCCTTGACCAGGGATTGTAGGACCACCTTGCTTTCCTTTCTTTTTGTTGTTAAAAGTCTTGAAACCATCATTAACAGGCATAGTAGGCTGAGCAGAGGGCACAACAACTTTAGGACAATCAATAAGAGCATGACCAAAGATCTTACACTTATCACAACGCGGTGGTTTCCACTCGTATTCAACCCAAATCTTCTCAATAGTCGACCCCGTACCATCAAGTAAAGGTATCTCAACAGTGAGGCTATCCTGAAGAACCTCATCTGACTTCACTTCAATCATGCATCTAGCAAAACTACTACGGCCCCATGAGTCCTTGCACATTTGGCTAGTATAAGCATCTAACCTTTGGGTGTACCAATCAATGTGGCAAGCAGACTAAGACCATCATCAGAAAACATAGCCAGAGGGTGGCAAGCAGACTAAGACCATCATCAGAAAACATAGCCAGAGGGACATCATGGAATTTAACCCACACCAGGATGTTGGTCAAATCCTCTTTAAGCAAGTTGGTGTTCAATGTCCATGGTTTAAGAATAATACGTACATTTCTAATTAACCAAGGACCGTTTTCAAGAACATCATCAACACCTTTCTTCGAGTTAAACTTAAAGAAAAAGAACCCATTTGCATTCATCATTACCTTCTGTATACCAAACTTAGCCCACGCATTGCGTACATAGTAATCGACAACAGGAAAAGCAAGTCGTTGGCCAAGGAAGTACCCATACAGAGTATTCTCAAACCTAGTGTTCACCTCTTCAACCACTTTCATAGGTACAGAAAGATCCACACCATTTGATTTCTTGCTACACTCTAGCCTACGGAAGTTAGACATGTATTTCTTAGGTTCATTAGAAGTAACACCAGCATACGATGTAGAAGGTTGTTTCAAAGCATCCACACCAACCTTCTCAATACCAGCATCCCCATGTGCATTCGTATCAACCTTATCAGAACTATGAGACTTGTCAGCAGCCCCATGTGGACCATTCGGATCATTAACTAAAGGATCAAGTGAAACCGGCTTCACTTGATTATTCTTGTCTACAATCGTAGATAATTCAATATCTCCATCATCAACAATCCACTCAGTAATAATAGGACCAGACGATGCAAGTATAGGCTGATTAGAACTAAGATTAACATCCTTAGGCTTCTTATGTTTCCTCATAGTCACCTTCGACAAATCAACAGTAGCTCATCAATATTCACATTAGCATCAAAATTAACACTCGGCACATTAGATTCCTTCTTCGTATTAAAAAACCCTTTATTCATCTCTCTAAACCTACTTACACATAAACCACAGAATCGTTAACAAGGGAGAAAACCCTAATTGAAAACAGTTAGGGTTTAACACGAATTGCCAAGAACACCTAACCTCCAGCCATATTCAATCAAAGAGTGAGTAATATAATGAACAGAAAGCGTAGCAATGATATAGAAGAATCGTTTAACGTTTATCTATTTGGCATACCTAATAAATGGCCTTAGATTTATGTAGGTTACCCTTACCTTTGAAACATTGAGGACAATGTTTCACTTTAGTCTGGGGGGGGGGGGTGAATCTTTCGATTCGGTTATTACCATGCATTTTGCCGAGTACTCACGCAACCCTGTTTTTCCGAAAAATTTGAAAATTTTGAAAATTTTTGATTAATAAGTTTTGACACTTTGTTGACTTTCCGCTGGTTAGAGTAGGAATAAAATTTTGACTTGACCGGGCGTGTTGAGCCCTAGCTTGTTCCCTTAACCAATTATAATCTATAAGCTCATGCTAGTCTCTTATACAGGGAGCTAGAAAACGCGAATTCTTATCCAAGAATTTGCAAGTTCCCGTAATTGACTTTATATGCGCGTGGCTTGATTATACGGCTAAGCATTCGCGGATCTTATTCTTTAAGATTTTAAATTTGTGAAGAACGAGAAATGATAGAGTTTAATTAGAAGCTAGATGCTAAATGTGGAGTAGTTGGATCTCTTTTGAGCTCATCGAAACTACTTGTGGCCTTTTACTCCCCTAAGCTTGTTTCACCCTTTATAATAGAAATCTAGGTTTAATTAAAGGTGCACGATTTTGACGAAACTTTGTTTGTAGTTCTTGTCAAAAGAATCCTTGCTTATGAAAGATGGGTACACATCAAGGTACTGCCAGCGTTACGGTGTAATAGACTATTACATCTGGTCGGTTCGCTGCCGACGTTCTGATTGTTACAAAAGCTGTAGGACTTGGGATTTGGCAAATAAATGATGATTAATGTATAATAATAATAATAATAATAATAATAATAATAATAATAATAATAATAATAATAATAATGATAATGATAATGATAATGATAATAATAATAATAATAATGATAATGATAATGATAATGATAATGATAATGATAATGATAATGATAATGATAATGATAATGATAATGATAATGATAATGATAATGATAATGATAATGATAATAATAATAATAATAATAATAATAATAATAATAATAATAATAATAATAATAATAATAATAATAATAATAATAATAATAATAATAATAATAATAATAATAATAATAATAATAATAATAATAATAATAATAATAATAATAATAATAATAATAATAATAATAATAATAATAATAATAATAATAATAATAATAATAATAATAATAATAATAATAATAATAATAATAATAATAATAATAATAATAATAATAATAATAATAATAATAATAATAATAATAATAACAACAACAACAACAACAATAATAATAATAATAATAATAATCTAAAGCCATAAAAGTTTTCTACATCTTGCCGATTCACAGCCGATGTTGTAGACTTCAAAAAGGCGGAGGAAAAATCCAAGGTCATAATAAGACTATTACATCTTGTCGGCTCGCAATCGATGTTGTAATTGTTGTAAAAGGCTGAGGGCAAATACGTGAATGTGCTTGATAATGTTAAATAAATGCCAAATCTTGACTCTGGGGGTATCCTAATAAAAGCTTCCGTCTCGGGGCTCAGACATGGGATGTTTTGGTCGAAAATAAAAGGGATATCCCCAAAATCGTGTTAAATCAGAGACCTTGATGTGGACCTCATTTTTATGGGCAGTGGTTCTCGAGGGAAGAGTTAGAAACTAATTAGCGTCTAAATCCTAAGACTTTATCGGACTAATAATTATAAAAACGAGGAAATGAAGAAATTCATTATCCCACCAAAAATAAAATAATTAGAGGAAAATATGAGTATGGGAGTAAAAGGTAAATAATAATCACAAGTAACTTCCATGAGTAGTGTTAGCATCTAACTTGTAAATAGACAATGATTTCGTTTTTACGCTTGGCTTGGGAACTTGTGAAAAATTAAGGATGACGAATTTTATCCGTACGGTCACTTCTTTATAAGTCGTGTTTCCTACTCCGTGATCCTAAAAGTTATCCTTAGGAAATGAAAGTCAACATACCGTCACACAAATAAAGTAATAATGTAAATAGAATAAATAAGTAGGATAATCTGGGCATTTTCGGAATTTAAAATTTAGTAGTCTCTTTTGAACGTTTTGCTACTTTTCAAAGTTAGTAAAAAGAGATGAGGAATTTTAGGTATTAAAAATGTGAGCTCATAGCATTGCGTGAGGACACGGCGATATCTTAGTCTGGGGGATTTTGGTATGTGTGAAAACACATAGCTTTATTTGACCAATATCAGACCCAAAAAGACCAAAAACTAACCAATAAATGCCAAATATGTGTGTTTTTGTACATGCACGTAAGAAAATATGACAAAGTGACAAAAACCAAGTCAAAAACAACAAAAACGAGCACGAGATATGGAAAGAATCAAAGACCGGAACTGGGAATGCCTATAAAGTCAAAGAAAGCCCCAGAAGTCAAACCAAGCCTTTCAAGATTCAAGAAATGACATAAGAGACCCTGTGCTAAAATTTGATCAAGTTTACATGAATGGCCCCTGGAGTTTCAAGAATTGTAAGATTTAGTCCCTGAATTGCAAATATGAAAAAATGACATCAAGGGCCCCTCAAGTATTTAAGAATGTCCAAGTTTAATCCTTGAAGAAAGATTTCAAGAGTTGGCAGAAGTAGTCTCTCAAAATTCAGAAATTACAAGAATGGTCCTTGCATTTATCCTAAACCAAACCGGATATAACTTACCCATTAAATAAACAAAACACCCACTAAACCCATTACACACAACCGGCCCTTTATTAATAAAAACCTAAACCCACTAACCAATACCCTTTATCCCCTACCAGGCCCAGCAATAACCAAGCCCATCCCACCTTATAAAACACAACCCGGTCCAACCTTATATACCCAAGTCAAACAAACAAAACCCGGGTCAAACATAACCAGAAACACGCGCCAAATCACCCCTCTTGTTACTGTGCTTCTTCTCTACCTTTCACCCCTGGTTAAACCTCGGACCTTCCAGAAATAACCTCGTATTCTCTGGACACTTCTGCCAACGTGTCAGAGGCGGTCACATCCTGGCCAACATGGACAATTGAAGCAATCTAATTGGTCAGAACACCCCAGAAGAATCCAAGGGTCTAGAAGTTTGGAGATGATGACTAAGTCGGTGGGATCACTTCTTGAAGCTTCTAGCAAGAAACCCTAGCTTCTTGCATAGGCTATAAATAGGATGCCCTGCCATGGTTGTAATCGTGTAGTTTCTAGGTTAGAAATTAAGGGTAATTTAGAGCAATTTAATGTTTTCCACTTATGTTTTCATGTAATCATGCTTTCAGTTTAATGTAATACTCTTTGAAGTTTAATAAAATTGTTATTGTTCATAAATCCTTTTCAAGTAGTTTCTCTTTAAGCTCGCTTTAGTATAAAAGCTTTTAAATTTCTGTTAAGCTCCTTTAAGTAGTTAAGTTCTGCTTATATATATATATATATNTATATATATATATATAAAATAATAAATAAATAAATAAATAAATTTATATATATTAGGTAACTTAAGGGTGGGATAAGCTTCTACAAGCTCTTAACACCTCCCTCATAAACTCATGAAAGCTGTTCCATAGCTTCTGTGAGTTTATCTTAGCTTCCAGAAGTCCAATCCCTTTCCTGGCATCCATTCAAGTAAGTTTTCTCATTCTTGCATTTTCACTGAGTTGTTGTTCTATTAGCTTATGCCTGCTTAGTTTAACTTATTGTAGTTTAATGAATGCTTATAATATTGTCTTGCATGCTCTAGTATAGATTACATGTTCTTACTGCCTAAAATAGTATAACCTGCATATTTGAGTTCTAGTTGTTAGTTGATAAATTTTATTGTTCATTTAGGTTTTAGAGTAACTAAGTAATCTGTCATCATCATGCAATTGGTAGATTTAAGCTTGAAATTTGAAAACATGGAGTAATCTGCCCCTATAAGGAGTGTTTGGAATAAAGAGGTTTTATGTGTTCTAGTTGTTTTCTTTGTGTTTATTTAGCATAATTAGTTTAAATTAGGCATAAGTAGGACAGAATAGGCATAAAATACATAGGTTATAAGGTAAAAGTCAAAATTCACTCAAAAACCCCAATTCTGTCAGCATAGGTGTTTAATTGGAACTGTGTTCTTGCCTTTTGTTAGATATAAGTTTCATTTAGGTTTATCAACTCATATATTAGCTAAATACTTCATTTAGGTTTAGATTTGATCAGTAGAAATCCAATTAAGTCAAACTAGTTGTGCAAGTTAAAAGTCAAAAGTAGGTTCAATTCTGCTCATAGTGATCTGATCTGGGGCACTTTTAGGGTATCATATAAGCTTCAAATTGCTTGAATTTGATTTTAGGAGTAGCTTGTAGTGTGAACTCAACATAAACACAGAATCAAACATTTTCATTAGCTTTTACTAGGAAAATTTTAATCTACAAAAGTACTCCTCACCTGTTCTTCATCAGATAAGTGATAAAGTAGATCTGATCTAGGGTCTTTTTAAGGGTGCAATTGAGCTTTAGAATTAGGACTTTTAGGGTTTCTAGGTAGTTTGTAGTACAGGATTTTAGTATCTACCTTTAGATTGCATTAATTGGCTTATTTAAGTGCTTAAAATTAAGCTCTAAGTTGGTTGTTCATCATTCCATTTCTGTCCAAACTTGTAAACTGCCAATTGCTTATTGAGCTTATTCTGAGTGCTTTTCTTATTGCTTTAAGTTGTTTTGTGCATCAATAAGTTGTTTAGACCTTGTGTGAGAGTTTGGTGCTTATTGGTTGCTAATTGCTTATTAATAAGGCCTTATTTCAACTGCTTATTGTTCCAAACAGTTTATTAGAGTTTAGGAATTAGTAATTTTAATTTTCCTACGTTTAGAATAATAAATTAGAATTTCCTGCAAAATTTCATATTTTTCTAAGTCCATTTAGTATTTTCTTAGTTAAAATTTGTTTTCAAGTATTTTTAAATCATTTTAAATTCATAAAAATTAAATAAAAACCCAAAAAAAATTAGTTTTCTGTTTTAAAATTAGTTTTTAGTTATTTTAGAATTTTAAAAAGTAAAATTGCATTTTTCTAGGTTAAATTCACATTTAATTGCATTTTTAACATATTTAAAATACTTAAAAATAGTTTTTAATTAATAATAATTAAATAAAAAACCAAAAAAATATATTTTCATTTTTAAAATTAGTTTTATAATATTTTAGATTTTTCAAAATTTAATTTGCATTTTTCTAGCCTTATTTCATATTAAATTGCATTTTAGTATATTTTAATATTTAAAAGTAGTTTTTATTTAATAAAAATTAAAAAAATCAAAAAAATATTTTTCTTTTTCCCATAATTTTATTTTTTTTATTTAGAACATAGGAAAATCGTTTTCATACCCGTAGGATTAATAATACCTTAAATTCACTTTTTATCTCGCGCGTTTACGTTTATTTTAAGTATAATTTACGTTTTTAGTTTTAATCACGTGTTAGGTATATGTGTTTTCTTATTTGTGCACTTTTACTTGTTTCCCCTTGAATTTATAGTACTTGTAGTGTAATTGTAGCTTAGGGTTCCCCATAAACCCCCTTCACATTCACTTCACGATTCACGATCACGAACCAACGAACTCCATTCAGCCTTCGTTGAGAAAAACGACTCGGGTTGCATATTTCCTTTGCAACCTTCGGAGATATACTAATATAATATATATTATATATATTGTGTTTGTACGTCAACAATCAACATTCCTCCATCACCAACACTGATTCAACAAATAGAAGGAAGCCGACACACTTGTGATATTACAAAATGTAAAGTAGTACGAACTTGCAAGATATCCAAATGAATATCAACGGAGATATCTTTTGATTTTCATGTGGTAGGTTATAAGTTGTTGAAAATAGCAAAAAAAATGATATTCAAAACTCATTTGATGTGTTTTGTTTATCTGATTGCTTCATATTAAAGTTGTATTAGTTGTAATTTTTTAATTTGATGATAATTTAAAATGCTTCTTAGTTAAACTATATTATATGACATGCACTTTTCTAGTTACTTCCATAATCCTTGTATTTCTTCGTTCTTTCACAAAATGCTTCATCTCTTCCTCCTTCGGATGTTCAGTTGCAGAAAACGGCCAAGTCAAAAATTGCAATTGTGGTTGAAGAAAGCACAACATATCCATAAAATAAACTGAAGAAGCTCAAACACCTGTGATATCACAGGTGATATCCTATGTGACATCACATGTTATATCAACTGTGATATCACCGGTGATAGCACTTGTCATATCACCGGTGATAGCACCTGTCTTATCACAGGTTCCTCCATCACCACCAATAGATGAAAGCCGACACACTTGTGATATTGCCAAAACGTAAGAAAATGGACAAAAAAGTATGAAAGCGTAAAAAACACATCTGAAAACGGACGAAAATGTATTAATAATAGACGGAAACGTATGAAAATAAACGAAAACGTAGGAAAATGGACGAAAATGGGCGAAAAACGGACGAAAACGTATGAAAGCATAAAAACACGTATAAAAACGGACGAAAACGTATGAAAAATGGACGAAAACGAAAGAAAAAAGATGAAAACTGACGAAAATGTATGAAAACGGATGAAAACGTATGAAGACGAACTAAAACGTAAGAAAACATATGAAAACGTATGAAAACGGACGTAAATGGGCGAAAACTATAAGAAAACGGACGAAAACGTATGAAAATGGTTAAATACATATGAAAACAGGCGAAAACGTTTTAAAACAGACGCAAACGTCTAAAAATGGACGAAAACGTATGAAAACGTGCAAAAACGTCTGAAAACGGACGAAAACGCATATAAACGTATGAAAACGGACAAAAACTTATAAAATAGATAAAAACAGATGAAAACGTTTGAAAAGAGACGAAAACGTAAAAAATGGATGAAAACGAAAAAAAAGTGAATTAGAAAAAAAAAGTGAATTAAAAAAAAAGAAAAAAAATGGAACGGAGNGAAAAGAGACGAAAAAGTAAAAAATGGATAAAAACGAAAAAAAAGTGAATTAAAAAAAAAAATAAAATAAAAAAAAAGAAAAAAAATGAAAAGGAGATGAAAAAAGGAAAAAAAATAAAATTAAAAAAAAAAAAAAAAAAAAAAAAAAAAAAAAAAAAAAAAAAAAAAAAAAAAAAAAAAAAAAAAAAGAACGTCAATTGGTAAAAAAAAGCCAAAAAAATAATAATACAAAAAGAATAATAAGAAATACAAAAAGAAAAAGAAAAAGGAAAAAAAATATGGACTTAGGTTTTTAGGGTTTAATCTTAGATTAATCCTCACCATTAGATCAAACTAGATGGATGGTGGGGATTTGTCCTTGGTATGCACCAAAATAAGGGTATGCATTTGAATTTTTCTCATGTTTCTAAGCAAAATTAATCAAGTTTTTAAGAACATTAACTAATGACGTATAATACTGATAGCAGGCCTATTGAGCCTGGACTGTATTATACGCAATTGGGCCCCGGCCCAACGACCATAGACACTAGACATCACCGCAGCCCGATAACAAGCAAGGTGCGGTCCGGACCCACAAAGACGTACACAGGTCATCCAAGCAACACTTCCGTAGTAAGCTTGCGGACCAGTTCACGGTCGCGGAAGATGATCTGTGACCGCGGCTATGATTAAGCTACGGACCCTTGCCCGACAAGGGTCCCACTTAGGCCACTAACAACAATAAGTGAAATACTAGGATACCTTTGTATTTGGCTTACCTATAAAAGGCAACCTTTCGACACACTTGAGAGGTATGACTTTCTCACACATCTCAATACACACATATCCCTCTGACAACATGAATACTTACTCTCACGCCGGAGCTTAATCGTGAGGTCCTTCCCCACGATAAGACTAACGGTTTACTTTCATTTGTGCAGGGAATCAATTTACTACTTAGATTAGTGTAGAATTCTCCTATCAGCGGTCCATCAAGGACGGCCCAACACAAGCTAAGCCCAATCCTTTCCCCATCACATATTTTGCACTAACATTAACATAGTTTCTTTTAACATTTGTTTTATAGTAAAAAATGAACCATTCGTTAAATGGCAAAAGTGAAACAAGACAAACAAAACCCATATATCTCTTGCTCAAATAATGACTTGATAATCATGCATTACATTGCAAATAATTTACACAAATGCAATATATAATTAACCAACTAATCAAATAATAATATAACGTAATCAAAGCCAAAGGGCACCAGCTTTCTTAAGCAAAGGAACTAACGTCCCATTTATATGTGAACCCATTACTTTATCCATCGGCCCAGCAAGCTTCCCTCCAACAAAAACTACATCACTCATCGAGTTTCCAACGAGTCTATGTAACGCTCTTTCGATATCTCTAGCTCGAGTTGGATCAACTTGGTCTAGCTCATAAATAGTAGGGCTAACACCCATGCCTAAAAGGAGCCTCTTGACTGCATGGCACATGCATGCAACAAGTGGTTATACTAAATATAGCGACTGCGTTTTCGGATACGAGGTTGGGCGGTTGGCTAAGCGTTCGATTGGGTCGAGTGAGTGATGATGATGGTGTGGTATGTAGCGAGAGCAGTACATGGACATGGATGGTGCCCATGATTCGGTTGATGCTTCATATTGCATTTTTGGATATAATGATTAAGTGGTGATGAGTATAGTAGTGTTACGATTAAGGATTTGAAAGACAATGAGAAGATGATTGAGGTATGATGATGTTCGAATGATGAAAAGGAATACGAGGTATGGTGTTGGATGCTATGAGTGTGGTGTAATGAATACTAAAGCTTTGTAAAAAAGCTAATCACAAGACACCATAAAATACCTTAATTAGTTAACGATCCATGTTCACTTTTTATACTTATAATTATAAATCTAGCAAACCTGGTTTAGATGGAATAATTTCGAATTATTAGTTTTATAGATGGTATTGTAAGTAATTCATTGTATGTCACCAATATAGCATGCATCAAACACAATCACCATCACAATCACAATATAAAGCGAGTAAATAACACCACAATTTATACTGGTTCGGGATGGAAAGGGGTTAGACCATCAGTACATCCAGTTGTGAATCCACGACACCGATACTATTAGTAAGTGTAATCCTTTCGGTGGATTACAAACAGTTACAACTTCACTCCACCGATATGTACAAAGACCGGATCTCACTAAGAAGAGAGCTACTCCAACGGTATTCCACCATCGAAAACCACCCTCAAGAATCTCGTAATTGGACATACCACTAAGACCATTAAGACCACAAAGACTTCCACACCCGAAGTATCAAACCACAAAGACCATAAAAACTTTAAAGTGAGTCATATTGTTACACTAAAGTACTCTACTTATAAAAGTCAATGAAATCTATTAAATATTAAAGTACTTAATTACAATCCAATACCCGCCCATATATAAATCAAAAGAACTTGCACATACAAATTGATACTACTATACACTTTCGCCGCTATATGCGAGTAACCATCGAG
>LBNU01016605.1:6597-27669 GCA_014162995.1 Artemisia annua | reverse complement strand
AAGGGATATTTGCCAATGCAAGAACACCATGGCTTGAGTAGCAAACTGTGTGCTTCAACACCTGCATAGGTGAATCGCATGAAAAGAATTCCTTATGCTTCGGCTGTGGGATCCTTAATGTATGCGGTGAAAAGCAAAAGGCCAGATGTGGCATTTGCTCAGAACTTAACCAGTCGATATCAGCAAAATCCAGGTGAAGCTCACTGGACTGCTGTGAAGAATATTCTTAAGTACCTTAGGGCTACTAAAGATGTATTCTTAGTTTATGGGGGTAATCCAGATCCAAATGCAGAACTTGATGTAACAGGTTACTGTGATGCTTCATGGAAAAGTGATAAGGATGATACGAAGTCTCAGACGGGTTATGTCTTTGTCATTAATGGATGTTGGGATTCTTGATTTGATGTGACAAAATAAATAAAAGAATGAAACAAGAAGGACTAAAGATGACAAAGAGAGAAAGCTACAAAGAATGAAGATACAGGAAATAACTTATTATGTAGAAACGATTTTATATTATTTGGTCTTATCTCTTTGTAAACCTAGCACTCTCTATTATATAAAGAGAGGCAAGGTACAGGTTTTACACAAGTCTTCCATAATGTAGATATCTAAAGGTGTGTGTGTGTCTAGGGCGTATGTCTTGTAAACGCCTAGACTAGAGTTAGTTGTTCGATACCTTCAAGATCTGAGGTGTCTTAGATCCCTGTTACAGTTAGGTAACACGTTATTATTCTGATCAAATAATAATTGGAGACGATGTGGAAAAACCTTGTTGCAATAACTTTGATTTGTTTTAATTCCGCTGCATGTTATTATCATTGTTATTGTTAACCCTAGATGATATGAGGTCTAAACAACCTCGAGCTACAACGATCCAACAATGGAGGAGCTGTGGATTGGAGGAGCAAGAAGCAGAGTATATTGGCTATGTCTGCGACAGAAAGTGAGTATGTAGCTGCAATAACTTTGATTTGTTTTAATTCCGCTGCATGTTATTATCATTGTTATTGTTAACCCTAGATGATATGAGGTCTAAACAACCTCGAGCTACAACGATCCAACAATGGAGGAGCTGTGGATTGGAGGAGCAAGAAGCAGAGTATATTGGCTATGTCTGCAACAGAAAGTGAGTATGTAGCTGCTTCTGAAGCTGCAATGGAAGCTGTTTGGATTAGGAAGTTCGTTTCGGGGCTTGGAGTTATGCCATCGATACAACGACCTATAAAAATGTATTGTGACAATTCTGCTGCAATCACATTTGCCCATGAGCCTGGACTCATGAGGGGCACCAGACATTTCCCGATCAAATATCACTACGTGCGTGAGCAAGTGGCGATTGGAGAGATCGAATTACTCAAAGTTCACACAGATGATAACTTGGCTGATCAATTGACGAAAGCTCTACCTGGCACTAAGCTTTATAACTTAGCTGAAGGAATAGGTCTTCGTAAAGCTGAAAGTTTTATGCCCATTTGTGATTAATATTTGGATAAAGGATGTAATGTACGATTATTAATTTCCAATGAAATAAAGTACGGTTATGTTTATTTCAATTGCTTTAATAATATATATCCTGTTTTTGCATGTTTATATCCTTGAATAATTTTATTATTCTAAACCTGTCCATTGTTGGTTAATAATATGGGAATATTATTAAGGGAAGACAATTAAGGTATTCAATGAATTGGATATTGGACTTATCCCAAACTAAATGATTTTACTTAGATAAGTAAATCAATCTTAGTTATCCTCAGACTTGAGATACCAGATAAGTGTCATGAATGTAGTGCATTTCTGTGGAGCAATCTACCGCTAACCGTAACTGGTAGTTATAAGGGTTGTTTTCAGAAATGTTGCAAAGTTCATGGGTTAGTCTTGTAGTCAAAATAGAATTTGTTCCTTCAAATTTGCTTTGAAGTTTAATACTATGGGCCACTCGTAGAATTGACAAAATGTTTGCGTGGCCACGCCCAAATATGTTTTGGTAATTTTGTTCAATTATTTATATATGAGAAACTGTACATTAATAAAGATTCATTTCTTTATTAATCAGAGTATTAGAAACAAAAGGATAATAATAACGATGTATCGTTAAGAGTTTTCCAGGAAACTCAGCTCGGTTTGAACTAGGGGCATTGGAGTGTTGCAAGACGCAGACCAATGTCATTTTACAGTTAATGTTTAACTAAGTGGGAGCTGTTAAATTATAGTTAAATATTTAACGCGTAAATGTCTAGAATCGAACACGAGACCTCGGGATTGCACACAATACAAACGAGCATAAAAGTATAAATAATAAATATTAAATGTTATGTTTATTTATTATTTTGAACACTAAACAGACTTAACGGTCGTTAGTTATTAAGTGTAAGTACTAACTATCGTTAAAAGGAAAAAGGAAAGGACTAGAGTGAAACTTGGGATGCAAGAAAGTTCTAGAACTCCCTTGGGAGCCTAGGCCGGTTCGTGGAAGGGTAAGGGATACCCAATCCCTTGCTTGGTGACCAAGTTTCTCATGCCTATATAAACATAGGCCTTTAGAAGGGATTTACACATTCTCTTGTACACACACAAGATCCCTAAAATCTTTTCTTCTCTCTTTTCTTTCTTGGTCGATCGTCCCTTATCCCACACAAGGGTTTAGGGTCGAATTTTGTTAATCAAAATTATTAGTGTTCTTGTTTCTTGCAAAACCTTTCAATTGAGTTTGTGTGTACAAGAACGAGGTAACAACACACTATTGTTGTTATCAAGAGATCGTTAAACAAAAAGGTAAGGGGTTTAACATTGATCTTCATAAACCCTAATTAGGGTTCATCACTTGTTCATCCCCAATCAAGAATTGCATACGGTACGTTTTCTATTTATGTTATAGTTAACTTTTATATGTTATACTTGATCCTATGCTTCCGCTATTATGTGCTACTCGTTCTTAATTATTATATATGATAGTTATAATTATAAAATTCTAACAGCTTTCACAATTGCGTCAATGCTAAATCCATAAAGATCATCTTTAACTTTCTCTTTAAGAATGTTGCTATGAAGACTTGGTCTTTGCATCCATCTGCATGTTGTGTAGAATCCATCTTTTTGTGCTCTTGTAACCATCCATCAATTACAACATCGATATCGTTTGCTGTCTTTTTCATCATCTTCTCATACCCTCCTAAATCCAACCACCTCAAGCCTGGAATGACATCAGATAGAATAAACGCACCCAATAGTTCATTATACCTCCTGATATCCTTCTTAAATTTATCATTTTGTTCCATATGCGAAAAACAATCACCAAATAGTATCCTCCCAACTATGTTCACAATTAAGTCTCCAAACCATTTTTTCATGTCAATCTTCACTTTTCCGGTAGACCCTTTATTTGTATTGTAAGTTATATATATGTCGATTATGAATTTCTTCACTTCAGACACTCGAACTTCTGCTAGCATTTGAAGGCGATGTTGAGACACAAGTTCAAGCACAACTATCTTGCGAATCTCACGCCAATATGGACTATATGTTGCAAGGGCAAAGTTAGCATAGTTATAACGCATCAGCGCGGTAGCCATGGCTTTTGGTCGGCTAGCGAAGACTTTATCATTCGTAGTAAGCACTCTTTAGCCACCTCAGAATTGCTTACAACTTGAACTCGATGAACACCAAGTTTGATGGTGAAAATTGGTCCAAACTTATCCGCCAAAGATCCTAGCACCTTGTGAGGAACTTGTGAACCGGCTAATAGATGCAAGTGACCGATTATAGGCCATGAGCCTGCAGCTTTGGGTACCAGATTGTTGCTTCTTTTAAGTCTATCTCTTAACCTTGCTAGATTATTAAAGACAAGAAAACATAATATGGTAGCTACCAAAACTAAGATTGATAGAAGTAATTCCATTCAAATATCTGTTTGATGCAAGGATATGTTTCAATTCCATTAAAATGGTGATGGACTAGTGGATGTTATTGTCTAATGTTTATCACTTTGACTAGACACCCCAATAATTAAAAGTTTATCCAACAGTCCAAATTTGTCAACTATCTGATACTAATTATTTGACATCTAGTTAATTACTGTTAGTTAATCAAGTGTTTAAACAATAATTATAAACTAACAATTAATATAATTATTATTATACTTTTATTCTCGTTTGTAATGTGTGCAATCCCGAGGTCTCGTGTTCGATTCTAGACATTTACACGTTAATACTTAACTATATTTCAACAAAGCTAATGCCCAAGTTAGAGTCACCGTTTTCGTGTCCGTGGCTGCTGCGAAAATTGCCTAAGTAAATAAAGAAAAACTAGCATAATGTACTTCTATTTATGAAAGAACTAGCATTAGTACTAATATTAACAACATAAGTAACAAAAACCATACCAAACATGTAGCTTTCACAATTGCGTCAATGGTAAATCCATAAAGATCATCTTTAACTTTCTCTTTAACACGACATAAGAATGTTGCTATGAAGACTTGGTCTTTGCATCCATCTGCATGTTGTGTAGAATCCATCTCTTTGTGCTCTTGTAACCATCCATCAATTACAACATCGATATCTTTTGCTGTCTTTTTCATCATCTTCTCATACCCTCCTAAATCCAACCACCTCAAGCCTGGAATGACATTAGATAGAATAAACGCACCCAATAGTTCATTATACCTCCTGATATCCTTCTTAAATTTATCATTTTGTTCCATATGCGAAAAACAATCACCAAATAGTATCCTCCCAACTATGTTCACAATTAAGTCTCCAAACCATTTTTTCATGTCAATCTTCACTTTTCCGGGAGACCCTTTATTTGTATTGTAAGTTCTATATATGTCGATTATGAATTTCTTCACTTCAGACACTCGAACTTCTGCTAGCATTTGAAGGCGATGTTGAGACACAAGTTCAAGCACAACTATCTTGCGAATCTCACGCCAATATGGACTATATGTTGCAAGGGCAAAGTTAGCATAGTTATAACCCATCAGCTCGGTAGCCATGGCTTTTGGTCGGCTAGCGAAGACTTTATCATTCGTAGTTAAGCCCTCTTTAGCCACCTCAGAATTGCTTACAACTAGAACTCGATGAACACCAAGTTTGATGGTGAAAATTGGTTCAAACTTATCCGCCAAAGATCCTAACACCTTGTGAGGAACTTGTGAACCGGCTAATAGATGCAAGTGACCGATTATCGGCCATGAGCCTGCAGCTTCGGGTACCAGATTGTTGCTTTTTTTAAGTCTATCTCTTAACCTTGCTAGATTATTAAAGACAAGAAAACATAATATGGTAGCTACCAAAACTAAGATTGATAGAAGTAATTCCATTCAAATATCTGTTTGATGCAAGGATATGTTTCAATGTGTGGTAGTTGTTCCATTAAAATGGTGATGGACTAGTGGATGCTATTGTCTAATGTTTCACTTTGACTAGACACCCCAATAATTAAAAGTTTATGCAACAGTCCAAATTTGTCAACTAACTGATACTTATTTGACATCTAGTTAATTAGTTAGTTAATTATTTCTTGTTTTGTTTATGTAAAGTGTAACTATTAATGATGCAAGTTGTGTTGACTTTCTTCTAAGAAATTAAAGTAGGTCAGTCAAATCTCGATGGCCAACTTGTACTTTCATCAGCAATAGCAAGTAAAACATTGTTTCACTGTAGAAGTACTTGGACATGACATAAGTTTTGATACAAAATAACCATGGCATAATTGCTAATACCAAACGCTTATTAAAATGTTGAGCATGATACACGAACACAGCGTGTGTTCCGCCTTCTTCTTGAAATCCACTGCTTCAGTCGATCTTGAACCCCAAGAACTTTTCGCTGCCTCTTCATGTTTTTTGCTCCTTCATTCTCTTCATCTACCTTTCTCTTTGTCACTTTAATTTTGTCGTCTTTGAGAGTTTTCTCTTCTACAACATATGGCTTATGTTGTTGAACAGCCACTCGTCTCTTTGGAGGAGTCGCTTTTGCGGGAATTGACCTCTTTCCATCATCAGCACAAGCCTTATTCGAAACACATTGCTTCTTTGAATGATCTTGAACCTTAACAACTTTTGTTCTTTGTTGAATCGTTGTGTTTTTCACTCCTTTATTCTCTTCCCGGCCCTCTGTATTTGCCACATTACTTCTGTCTTTGGTATTTTTCTCATTTAAAACATGTGGCTGATCATGTTGTCCACGAGCCACTCGACTCTTTAGAGTAGTCGATCTTGCTGGAATATTCAACTTCTTCTCAACACAAGCAGATACCTTATCTTGATTTGAATCCGGTGAATCTAACTCAGCCACATTGTATGCTAGTTTCAGTTGCTTTCCTTGCCTCTTTGGTACGTTTTCGTGCTTCTTGTTAATCAGTTTGAGTTGCTTTCCTTGCCTCCTAGATGCATTTTCCGTCTTCTTGTCATTGTCATCATCAATTCCATCAAAGATAGTAGACAAATCTATTTGTGGCTCAGCTGTTATAGCCCAAGTAAATGCGTACTCATCAAGAGGAGGACAAGAGAGGCCTTCCCATTCACTTAAACACGAGTCTTCAACGCCTTCATCATCAACTACCATATTTTCTTTAACATCGGCCATCCCCCCATTAAACATATACTTACACAAATCTTTAACTTCTCCTTCACTGTACTTGCATGAGAATAATGCTTCAGCAATCTCGGGCCGCTTAATCTTAAACTCTTTTGGGAGATGACAAGCAGCCACCTTGATCGTTTCTTCTATGGCCTCAAATATATCAACACCCGTTTTCGCTATGGATTCCCTCAACTGATCCATGGTTAATTCTTTCATGATTTTAACTAATGCAACTAGCCAAATAATGAAAAAACTTCAATATCTTGCAGCACATAAACGAATTTAACTAACTAAAACAAAAACAAAAAAAAACCTACACAGTTTCATTAGACATTAGATTCTTATTCTTATAGTATGATGGTCAATAGGGTTTTGAACAAATTATTGAACGTAGTAAATTAAACAAGGACTTACATTAGATTTTGATCGTTGTTTAATCGTTAGCTTTGTTGTCGTACGATAGATTTTCTTAAACTGTTTGTGTTATGGTGGAATAACACATGCATGCTTATATGGGGAGTACGTATATTATGGCGGTGTGTTAAGCTTGATTAGTACGTGTATAAAATAAAAACTTTATATCTTTAATCATCAAAATACTGAAAATTGCAAAAATTTTTACGCATTTTGAAGGTATGATTAGTTGGCAAATAATCTAATAATTTTTAAACGAATAATACATTGATGAAAAACGATTTGTATTATATGTAAAATATAAAAACAAAGGTAATTGGTTTGTTGGCGGCACATTGATCAGTTTCGCAACTAACACGAGAAAGGTAACTCACGTAACAACGCGGGACAAGATTTGAACCCATGATTCCCACTTTAAGCTACCGTGTTCGACACCATTAAACTACTATCACGTAAACTTATACGTAAATTATAGTCCTACATAAAAGTGCAACTTATCTATACTACATATAAAGCATGAATAACTCTCTCCAAAATTTTAAGACTTACAAGAAATTAAGCATGGTTTACAACACTTTAATGCACCCAATTTTCAGAATTACAACAAAGTAAGCATATTGTACAACAAAATAAAGCGTGGTGTCATTTTAAGACCAAAATTTTATCAAACAACATTGATGCTATTAAAAACACCTATTCACCAAAAATTACAACCATTTAAGCACAATGTAAATAGCTGCAACCAATTTTCAGATTTACAACAAAATAATCATAGTGTACAACAAAATAAGCATGATGTAATTTTCAGACTTACAACATTAATGCTATTAAAGTGGTCAATGTTATTAATGACTATAATGACTATTACTTACAAGAAAATAAACATAGTCACAACAATTTAATACACATAATTTTCAGACGTGCAAGACAAGAAGCATAATGTACAACAAAACACCACATTAATGTTATTTAATGTAGTCAATTATTTAACTGGTCAATAACTACAATTAATACAGTTATTAAAACACCCCTTACGTAAGAAATACAAATTATCAAGCATATTGTACAACCAAATTAAACACAATTCCTGCATTAAATTTCACTACTACAAATAATAAAGAACATTATACAAATATTCAAGCCCGAACGGGCAACGAGCCAAATGGGCTTGAGCCCGAACGGGCGCGGACCAAACGGGCTCGAGCCCGAACAGGCACGGGCCAACGGGTTCGAGCCCGAACGGGCACGGGCTAGACGAAATTCTTGATATCCGTAAATTTATTGTCAAAAAGAACATAATAAACTAAAATACATTATTCAACGAAAATTTTTTAACTAATGTATTTAACAAAAATTAGCATGATTGTGTTTTTGGATTGCTTTTGAGCCTATACAATCAACACATGGCTAGTTTTGTTCTTCATAAACTTTTTTTTTTTTTTTTTTTTTAGCAAGAGAAGGGCCGAAGCCCTCAAAAAACCTATATCATATCACTCCTCACAACGGAGGTAATTACATCAGGAAAACTAACATTCCATACAAAGTTTTCATGGGATCTAAAAGCTAACTTAGCAACATGATGAGCCGCTAAATTACAAAGACGGTTAACCCATGAGAAGGAGATACTAAGTTGAGATGCCCATGCTTTGATATCTATAGCAGACACAGACCAAGGAGGATCAGCTTTTGCACACGCAAGTGAAATAGCCACTTTAGAGTCCGATTCAACCATAGCATTTTGCCAACCATAAGTGACAGTTAGACGACAAGCATTTCGGATGGCATAGAGCTCAACCATGAGGGAAGAAGAGGCAGAAAAGATTTCACCTGAACATATAATAATAGATCCTGTACAGTTTCGAACAATGATACCTGAGGATGCTCGGTTTGATTTATAAGCAGCATCACAATTAAGCTTCACGCAGTTATCAGTGGGGGGGATCCACCGGAGTGAACTCTCTTGAGATTCGCTTACAACCGAAACACAAGACGTGGGAATTGATGATGGATACAACGAACTAAGATCGCGATCAATACTACTAACCGAAGATAAAGTGCATAATGGACAAGGCCTAACTTCATTGAAAATATACTCATTACGAGACCTCCATATCTGCCAAGCAATATTGGCCAACGAGGTGTGAAGGCTCCTACGATCTGAATTAGAAGGCACCATATCTAATAGATCCTGGACACGCGAAATAGAAGGGCCATTCATGTTGTCCAAACGAAGACAAAGGGCAGAACCAAACCAAACCGCCTTTGTCCAATAACATTCAAACAACATATGCTCAACCGTTTCAATATCTGTAAAGCAAATAGGACATATAGGAGAGCAGTAACAACCTCTTCGTGAAAGATTTTCTTGAGTAGCAAGAGCATTTGAGCAAGCCTTCCACCAAAAATATTTGATCTTTGGCAATGTCTTGAGATTCCATACTTGCTTCCAGAAACTGTTGTTTGAGGCCGATGATGAAGAAGCTTGATAGTCTGGGGGAATGTCACGTTGAAGAAGCGCTTGGCGATAACCCGATTTAACAGTGTAGTTCCCTTTAGAGTCAAAATGCCATATAATCTTATCCACGGATCGAGTACTGGATAAAGGAATCTGTGAAATGAATTCAACCTCTTCTGGAAGAACAGCAAGCTGAAGTTTTGGCAGGTCCCAGGCGCCATTTCTAATAAAATTAGAGACTAAGGCATTTGAAGTGAAAGGGCCACGAGAATTTTGAATGTGAAAGTCTTTCGAGTATGGAACCCATTTCTGCGTCCAAAAATGAATGTTTGAACCATTGCCAACTTGCCAACGTAAACCACGAAGAAGAAGATCTCTGCCTTGAAGCAAGCTTTGCCAAAGCCATGAAGGATGTGAACCCTTAGTGGCTGTTAGAAAATTGGATCGTGGAAAGTAGATTCCTTTTAAAACACGACCCCAGAAAGAGGATGGATTTATAACAAGTCTCCAACCTTGTTTAGCAAGAAGTGCTAAATTAAAACATGAAAGATCTCGGAAACCCAGACCACCACATTCTTTAGGACAAGAGATATGATCCCAGCTTAACCAGTGGATATGTCGTTCATGTGCATCCCCATTCCAGAAAAACCGCTTAATGTGGACTAGAATTTTGTGAAGAAAACCCTTAGGCAACATATAACACTGCATAGCATATGAAGGAATGGCTTGAATTACAGCTTTTATTAAAATTTCGCGCCCAGCTTGTGAAAGGAACTTCTGTTTCCATCCCTGCATTTTTTGTAAGACCTTTTCCAATATAAAAGAGAATAATTCTCCTTTATTTCGACCATGTACAGATGGCAGACCAAGATAACGTGAGTGCCGTCCCATTAAATTAACACCAAGAAGATCACAAAATTATTTTTGCATATCAGATGGAGTGTTGGGAGAAAACATTATTTGAGACTTGGTATAGTTTATACGCTGACCAGATGCAACACAATAACGATTAATAAGCTCGAGCAAAAAGCCGCACTCAGTTGTCTTTGCTTTGAGGAAAAATAGAGAGTCATCTGCGAAAAAAATATGGGAAATAACTGAACAATTTCTAGCCATTTTTATACCTGTAAGAAAAGATCGGTGCATAGCATTGTTTCTCATTTGAGATAGAACATCAGCAACGATGATAAACAAGTATGGCGACATGGGATCTCCTTGACGGATACCTCTAGAGGGCTTGATCGTACCAATAGATTCCCCATTAATCATGAAATCCATTTCATAAGAAGATATAGACGATAAAACCCAACTACACCATTTATCTCCAAAGCCCAATTTGCGACACGTTGCCATTAAAAAGTCCCATTCAACTCTATCAAAAGCTTTATTAAGGTCAAGCTTTAAAGCCATTACTTTCTGATCCCCTTTCTTCTTATTTCTTATGTAATGAAATGCCTCATTAGCAACAATCATGCAATCTTGAATGAGCCTACCCGGGATAAATGCGGATTGTTGTGGGGAAATGATACAATTCATAAATGGTTTCAGCCGATTCGCCATTACTTTTGATATAATTCGATAAACAAAATTACAAAGACTAATCGGCCGGAATTGACCAATAGTCTCTGGAGAAGGGACCTTTGGGAGTAAGACTACTAGCGTTTTATTCAAAGAGTGAGGCATGATACCATCATTAAAAAACTGTTGTATAGCCTTACTAACTGTATCACCAACGATGTGCCAATACTTTTGAAAAAATATACCTGGGAATCCATCTTCGCCGGGAGCTTTATAAGCACCCAAATCCTTAACCGCTTTTTCAATCTCGACTTGTTGGACCGGGGCTTCAAGTTGCATGGACATGCTATTATTAACAACAGGAGTGAGCAAATCTAAAACGTCATTGAAGTTCCTATCTCCAGATGTTGAATAAATTTCAGAAAAATGGTCAAGTATCAACTTATGAAGTTGAGCAGGATTATCAACCCAATGACCTTGCTCATTCTTTAACCTCGAGATTCTATTACGTTGGCTGCGATGGATGGTTGACATATGAAAAAACCGAGAGTTTTGATCACCATATTTTATCCAATTAACCCTTGATCGTTGATGCCAGAACATCTCTTCCCGCAACCATGTTTCCTCGAGCTTTGAAAGCAGGAGACGTTGTCGAGACCCATTCTCATATGTGAGAGGAAGGGATTGTAAATAGGCTAGCTCAACAGTAATTTCTCTAATTATCTTTTTATTGTTACCAAAGTGAAGACGACTCCAAGAACTAAGACCACCTGCACACGTAGAGAGTTTTTGCCTAAGATTTGTTATGTCGTCATTTGTGTTGAAGTTGCACCATGAAGTGCGAATAGCATCTTCAGAAGAATCTTCCAGAGTCCACATTGATTCAAATTTAAACTTCTTGTGTTGTTTCTTTGGCTGAGAACAGGATTGATATAGTAAAGGAGAGTGATCACTACCAATTAGATGGAGATGGGTCAAAGACGGATAAGGAAAAGCCTCGAGCATCATATCATTTCCTAAAGCATGATCAATACGTTCTCGAACATTTGCCTCACCAGCTCTTTTATTATCCCATGTATATGTTAGACCCTTCGACGGAATGTCAAATAACTCGGCGTCAAACATGAAATCTTGAAATTCTTCAACACTTTGAGAAATTTTGATTGAACCTCCAAGTTTATCATTAGCATTCCCAATCAGGTTAAAATCTCCCATTACCAAGAAAGGACAATTAGATGAACGAGCTTGACGAATGACGGCACCCCAAAGCCTTTTCCGATTGTCTTTTGAGTGAGGCCCATAGATAAAACAAGCACGAAATGAAAAACTAGGAGACGAGGTAGCTCCTTCTACAAAAATCATATTCTTATCACTATTAATAACAAGAACAGAAAAAGAAGTACGCCACCATAGAGCCAAACCACCTGAAGAATCAACAGGATTTACATAAAAGTGTCCATCAAAATAAGTAGAACGACGAATTGATTCTAACTTTTTCTCTTTATTTTTAGTTTCCATTAAGAAAACAATGTCTGGACGATGAACTCTACACAGTTCTCGCAGATTGGAAACTGTCAGGGATCGTCCAATTCCCTGACAGTTCCATGATAAGACTAACATTTATCTTGTGGCTGTTCGGGGGCAGCCACCATACCCACTGATTCGGCACTTGGTAAATCAACAAAAGTACTTTCAACAGGAACTTCAATTAGATCATCTGAAACATTAGAAGCCATATTCAATGAAACTTTTTTTTCCCTTACTTGCCCTTCTATTCACAATGCGCCTCGACCCAAGTTGGTTGCTTGTCAATGGTGGGGATTTTGTTAACAAGAGTGGTTGAGAATGTTTAGCTGGTTTGGGTCGTTTGGTAGGAGGTGTGGAATCCACTGAGGGGCCCTGTTTACGCTTAACAGTTAATTTTGACAAGGCCGATTCCACATTACTGATGGCAAGGCATGTTGTGGTGTCAGTAGGTTTTACAGGGCTTGCGTTCGGGCTTTCAGATGGGGAAGTGACAAAATAGATGGGTTCATTAGGTACTTTTTCTTTATTAACTTCTCGAGGGCTGAAAAGAGAACTCATGTAAGGGGGATTGGGAATAAAGCTTGAGATGGGCAGTTGGGTAAACTCTTTAGTTTGGCTTACATGAATGGTATTGCTTGATGTGATTTGGTCCTTTTCCAAGAAAGCATTAGATTTTGAGTCTAACTTGTTTAAATTTGGTTGACCAATAGTAGTTGCATCAGTAGTAGTACCTAAAATGTTAGCCACATCTGATGAGGACAACTGAGGAATCGTGAATGATTCAAGATGGCTTGAATCCTGAGCATGCTCCTCTGGGAGAACTTCTCTTGTTTTTGGAATCGGTATTGAGCCCGAATAATCATTAGTAGGAACTTGTGGAGGCAAATATATGCGCTTCACTGAGCTTGCACGCATACCATTAATTATCTTTTTCGAGAATATCGGGTCCTTAGGGTAAGAACATGTTTGGTCATCATGTCCTAAACGGCCACAAGCGTAGCAAAAGTTTGAGAGTCTCTCATACTTAAAAGAGATGAATAGTGGTTTCAACCCATCCCAGGGTATTTCAAAACCTGGACACAAGGGAGCATTTAAATCAACCGCGACCTGAAAACGCAAAAAAGGTCTATTTAGCTGAAGACCTTCACCCACACAGTCGAGCTCAACTAAATCCCCAATTTTTGAAGCAAGTTCTATAGCATAAGCTTTTGTCATTTTTCCAAAAGGCAGACCATGAGCTTGTACCCAAAACATACCTCGATTGAACTCAATATCATCCAATGTTTGGTCCGGATTTAGGTATGATGGTCAATAGGGTTTAGAACAAATTATTGAACGTAGTAAATTAAACAAGGACTTACATTAGATTTTGATCGTTGTTTAATCGTTAGCTTTGTTGTCGTACGATAGATTTTCTTAAACTGTTTGTGTTATGGTGGAATAATAACACATGCATGCTTATATGGGGAGTACGTATATTATGGCGGTGTGTTAAGCTTGATTAGTACGTGTATAAAATAAAAACTTTATATCTTTAATCATCAAACTACTGAAAATTGCAATTTTTTTTAACGCATTTTGAAGGTATGATTAGTTGGCAAATAATCTAATAATTTTTAATCGAATAATACATTGATGAAAAACGATTTGTATATATGTAAAATATAAAAACAAAGGTAATTGGTTTTTTGGCGGCACATTGATCAGTTTCGCAACTAACATAAGAAAGGTAACTCACGTAACAAAGCGGGACAAGATTTGAACCCATAATTCCCACTTTAAGCTACCGTGTTCGACACCATTAAACTACTATCACGTAAACTTATACGTAAATTATAGTCCTACATAAAAGTGCAACTTATCTATACTACATATAAAACATGAATGACTCTCTCTCCAAAATTTTAAGACTTACAAGAAATTAAGCAGGGTTTACAACACTTTAATGCACCCAATTTTTAGAATTACAACAAAGTAAGCATATTGTACAACAAAATAAAGCGTGATGTCATTTCAAGACCAAAATTTTATCAAACAACATTGATGCTATTAAAAACACCCCTTCACCAAAAATTACAACCATTTAAGCACAATGTACAATAGCTGCAACCAATTTTCAGATTTACAACAAAATAATCATAGTGTACAACAAAATAAGCATGATGTAATTTTTAGACTTATTTTCAGACTTACAACATTAATGCTATTAAAATGGTCAATGTTATTAATGACTACTACTTACAAGAAAAGAAACATAGTGCACAACACTTTAATACACATAATTTTCAGACGTACAAGACAAGAAGCATAATGTACAACAAAACACCACATTAATGCTATTTAATGTAGTCAATTATTTAACTGGTCAATAAATACAATTAATACAGTTATTAAAACACCCCTTACATAAGAAATAGGGAAAAATCTTTAATAATGTATCATACTTGCCAAAAAGATGACTTTCGCGTACTGTACAAAAAAAATCTTTTTCTCTCCCTTAAACTCAACTATTTTGTCCTTTTTGATGTACTGAACTTTCATTTTTTGGCCTTTTTGATGTACTTTTATGACATTTTTGCCCCTGGATTTTTAATAATTTGAGAGGCAACAATGTCACAAGTACATTAAAAGGCCAAAAAAAGAAAGTTCAGTACCCATATAAGGAAAAAAAAATTGTTCGCTACCCGAAAGTCATTTTTTTGGCAAGTATAGTACATTTTTAAAGATTTTTCCCTAAGAAATACAAATTATCAAGCATATTGTACAAACAAATTAAACACAATTCCTGCATTAAATTTTACTACTACAAATAATAAAGAACATTATACAAATATTCAAGCCCGAACGGGCAACGGGCCAAATGGGCTTGAGCCCGAACGGGCGCGGACCAAACGGGCTCGAGCCCGAACAGGCACGGGCTAGACGAAATTTTTGATATCCGTAAATTTATTGTCAAAAAGAACATAATAAACTAAAATACATTATTCAACGAAAATTTTTATTTCAGGGTACCCGCCGCTGCAACGCACGGGTACCCTGCTAGTAAATAACTAATGTATTTAACAAAAAATTAGCATGATTGTGTTTTTGAATTGCTTCTGAGCCTATACAATCAACACATGGCTAGTTTTGTTCTTCATAAACTTAATTGTTCTCTTGAAAACCAAAGATACACAAATAGTGGTACACAGATGGGTCCCAGAAGAGTGTGTAATAAGTGACATCGCACAAGGCCCCAACTTAAAAGGGGCCACATTTTTATTAGTTTTACATATAAATACGTATAATATTAAACATACATGAGTCATATAATTCAAGTTTATATGCAATTTCTCTTTATTTTAAAAGTGTAATAGGCATCTTTGTTGTTATTGCCTTAGGCCACCGAAAACCACGAGACGGCCCTAGTGGTACATGAGAAAGGAAAAAAAAAACTATTACTCCCTCCGTCCCATAAAAAGTGTTCACCTTACTATTTATGTTTTTCCCAAAATAAGTGTCCAGTTTTTATATAGGGGATAGCTTAGCTACAATTTTTGTAGCCAATTAGCTACAATTCTTTACAAAAAATACAATAACAATGAATCAGGGACTCACAGAAAAGAATCAGAGACCAACAAAAAGAATCAGAGACCCAAATTTATAGAACAAATTGTAGCCAATTAGCTACAATTAATTGTAGCTAATAAATTCCCTTTTATATATTGACAGTAATTATGACTGGTAATGTAGCAACCCACAAAATCTCATCACTATCATTCCCATTACAAATACCTATAGTAGGTATTTTCACAGGTAAATTTTTGCTTTTTCCATGCATATTATTACAAAAGTGACTCTCTAGACCTGCTCACGTATCCACAAGCTAAATATCTTTACCCACACATCCTATAAACTCCTGTATGTCAAGCATAGGATCACAACAACACCATAATAAGTAATTCACCAATCTAAAACACTAAACTAATCACAAAACCCTAATCTAACACTAATTAAGCCCTAATAAGGCCTTTGTGTTTACAAAACCCTGATTGTTTATTTGAACTAGTTTAAAAGTGTTCAAGGCTTATGTGTAAGTTACCTTAGTATCATTAGGATATCTTAGCATCATTAGACCCTAGTACAACCTCTTAGAGTCTAGGTACAAGTCTCTTAAGCACAAAACCATAACTAGGTTATAACTTCCCGGAAACTAGGTCAACTAAGGTCCAGACCCTTCCCAAATCTCCCCATAAGCACCAACACATTAGTATAAGACTTCTTAAGGACTAGGATATCTCACTAACACCATAGGACCTAATCTAGGCAGCTAAACCCTAAACTAGAACCCTAAATACCCACAAGTAAAATTAGTATTATAAACTAAACATAACTAACGCTAATTGNAACCCTAATCTAACACTAATTAAGCCCTAATAAGGCCTTTGTGTTTACAAAACCCTGATTGTTTATTTGAACTAGTTTAAAAGTGTTCAAGGCTTATGTGTAAGTTACCTTAGTATCATTAGGATATCTTAGCATCATTAGACCCTAGTACAACCTCTTAGAGTCTAGGTACAAGTCTCTTAAGCACAAAACCATAACTAGGTTATAACTTCCCGGAAACTAGGTCAACCCTTCCCAAATCTTTCCCATAAGCTACCAACACTTAGTATAAGCTTCTTAGGACTTAGGATTAGTCACTAAACACTCATAGGACCCTAATCTAGGCACTAAACCCTAAACTAGACCCTAATCACCCACTAAGTAAAATTAGGTTATAACTAAACATAACTTAACCCTAATCCTAAAACTAAGTACCCTAAGCACCTCTAGCACCTCAAGTACCTAGCCTAGCTGCTTACACACCACCTTAGACTTAATCTAGCACCCTAGCACCCACCTCCATCACCTACTTGTCACCTACTTAGGTCTCCTCTAGGTTAAACACCCTAAACCGTCCCTAAACACCCTAAACCGCCCCTAAACCTTCCTAAACCACCCTACTCTGCCTCTATAAGCTCTAAGCAGCTTACAAGCACCTCCCCCACCACCTTGTGGCCACCAAACCGCCACATACCCACCTCGTCACCTCCTTCTTCCCCGCGACCTCATTTTCACCACAAACACCCCTATAGCCGACTGTAGCTACCATGATTCATCATGTAGCTCTTAAGAGTCAGCTAGTAGCTTAGTCTAGTCACTCCCCCTCCTCACGCCACCCCACCCCGTATTTCTTGGGCACCAAGGCCATCGAGCACTATATAAACCCTCGTATCCCCTCCCTTTTAAACCACACTTCTTCACTTCTTAAATCTAAACATTCTCTGGTCCTAAGGATAGTAATAGAGTCCTTGTAACCTTAGGAGTCGAGTACAATAGCCTTGATCCCTTGTCGAGTCCCATTTTGCCCTAGAAAACCCTAGTTTGCCTCGTTAAGCTCTAGCTGATCACGTAAGCTTTCATACTTGCTCCTATTAGCTTTATTTCAGTTCTAGGATAGTATTAGGATGCCTTAGATCACATAGAACCCCTTTCCTAAGCCTTGATCACTAGAACTAGCTCGTTATCTTTTAAAAACCTTAAAATAAGTCAAATTGCTATTTTTATGCTATAAGCCCTTTTCATAAGCTATAAGCTAGTTTAGGCAACTTAGTTAAGCTTATATTAGTTAACCATAAGCTAGGAAACCTTTTTGTTTCATAAAAATATAGTTTGCATGGAATTAGGACTAGTTTTGCAAAACTTTCCATGCATAGGGGTATATATGGTAAATATCTGAAAATATTAAGTCTAGGGACTATTTTTGACATTTCTTAGAAGTTATAAGTATAAGGACCCTTTTTATAAAGTTATATAACTTTAGGATAAAAAGTTAGAAAGTTATAAACTTATAACGACTAGTTTTGCAAAAGTTATAAAGTTAAGGCTATAAATAGTAAATTTTCAAAACTTATAATCCTAGGGTCATTCCTGCCATTTTCTCAAAATATAGAAGTATAGGGACTGAAAATGTGAAGTTTAGATAGTTATAAACTTAAGTAATATAAGTATTATAAGTATAGGGTAGATTTTGTAAATATATTAAACTTGAAGGTTATAAAGTAAACTATTTTCATATATATAGCAAACCTATTTTAAAGTTAGAAGTATAACACAATACTAGGGAGCTTCATGTGAGGAGTACTATGTGGATATTTCGTTTTGACGAGTCTGTTGGGTTTACGATTTAAAGTGCCCTGGCTCCTCAAACGATTATTGCATATACTTCTGGATTATGATGGCCCGAACGGTGTTATGTTATAACCAAACTCTAATAACAATATAACTCAATAGTAAGGAACTTCGTGTGAGGAGTTATATACTTCTGAATTATGATAGCCCGAACAGTATTATGTTGGCAGCATAATACAATAGTAGGGAGCTTCATGTGAGGAGTTATACTTCTGGATTACGATAGCCTGAACGGTGTTATATTATATCTAAGAATCCTAAGATAAAACACTTAATAAACTTAAAACAAAACAACTAGAGCTTGACATGCCTACACAACAATAATAGACCTCAAGATACGTGAGTAGGTAGCCTAGACCTCTAGTCACTTTGACATCAATCAAATAGCCTTAAGCCCAGGTGAGTTTTCATAGCCTCACACTCTTTTTCTGTGAGTTTCGTAGCCTCACACTTTTTAAATACTTTACAAACCTTGTGAGGGGGATACTTGCTTTAAACCGAATACAAGTCTTTTCTATCGTTATTGCACAAGTGATACTATCTGCCACCATTACATAAATAAAATTCATGAGCCATAATCACTTGTGGGTTTTACACAAGTGAACGCGAGTATAGTTGAGAGATCTATTGGAGTTTGACACCTCCCGTTGGTTTACCTCAGCCGGGTAACCAATAAGTACTATACTTGAAACCTCCAAGGATTAACTTTGTCAAGTTATCCTTCTTGTCCCCTCATGGTTGGGTCTGCAGCCCCCATGACCCGGACTGTTAACTGTGCGGTTTCATGAGCTTAGTGCAACATACCCCACTCTTGATAATTGTGCATGCATCACAATTATCACACACACACACAACATTTTCCCAGATGGGTGTAACAACTGAACCCAGGGAACTTGTATTCACCCACACTCTAAACCTATGACTCTCACTCAACCTAGTGTTGACTTTTAAGCATGTATCATAGGTAACGAAGCTCTGTGGAAAATATGGCATGGAGTGGTACAAAGCTTGCAGGACTTTTCATTAAGTTATCATTCAAATTTCATAACAAACTTAGATTTTGGGGACCTCCTCTTATAAAACTCTGATGATTTTATTGAATGGTAACTCATTCTATAAAAACGTCTCTTTTCGAGTCGTTTTCTATTACTGTAACTGTGATTCCATGAAGTAATACCCCAACTCTAAATCCGCTGCGAAACGTGAAAATGGAGGTGTTACAGATTGGTATCAGAGCATCAGTTGTAGAGAACAAGGTCAAAACCTAAACTACAACTATTTTTCCTGATACCTGAGAAAGTTTTTTGTGCCACTACACTCCCCAATGCCTTTTCCCAGATCCATACGTGCATTAGATCTGCATAATAGGTATTACTTGACTATTACTTGAGCATATATTAATTTCTGCATTACTAGATAGATATGCCTGCTCCCCACTACTCTACTATTACCCCATCCGGAATACATACGGAGAATGTTCATTCTTCTCCGAATGATTCGGATTTTAGCCTTAAAAATCTTTTTCCCGAATCCTCGAATAGCCCTAGGAATAGTATAGATACGCCGTCACCCTTAGGATTTACATCTTTTATAGATGACCCACACCTAAAACATATAAGAGATTTCTATGCTAAGGCATCACCTATCACTTCCCCAAACACTATCCTACACCCACCTTTTCCCACACCTAGGTTAGAACCACATGGTTTCTTTCTCCCTATAACACCTTATATACATAGAATACCCATCCCTGCCTATAACCCTAGATATGAACCTAGGCAACCCTATACTATAGCACCTATACCCTATTTACTAGACCCTCCCACTTCATCTTGGAAATTTGAAGTCAGAGAAAACCTCATTAAGACAACCTTAGAAAATCAGGAAAATCAGGTAGAAGAAATTTTAAATAATTTAGATGAAATTTTCCTTGACCTTATTGGGAAGATAGAAGAAGTTCATGATAATAACTTAGGTACCCGACCCGTATATAGTAATTTAAGAAATAACCTAGCACAAGCCTGTTTTAGGATAGGTAGATTACAGAAGAATCAAATGAGACACCACCATAAGATAACTGATGCGTGCGGGACTGCAACACGCACTTCGTTTTACCTCTCGAGGGATCTCGAGAAGCTTGCAATCCCCACCAGGCAGTGTACCTGACCGATGTAGTATAGTGTAGTGGCAAGTACCGAGGGATTGATCGTTCTCTCACAGGGAATAGTGTTCGTTAGGTTAAAGACTACTCTAATTAAGGTCTAAGGGTGGAGGATGATTATTTTTGTATTTTTATGTTTTTTAGAAAGCAGTAAAATCTCGGTTTTGAAGGAGTGGGCGGAATTAGTTGCTAGTCAA
>LBNU01016603.1:320672-368811 GCA_014162995.1 Artemisia annua | reverse complement strand
GAACAACAAGTCATAGGTCCTGATGCTGCTGCTAATGAGGAACCACAACCTAAAAATGAGCCTTCCATCTCCATCCCTCTTAGTCAGAATGCTCCATCATCCAGTCATACCAATCACACTGATCAACATTCTTCAATTCCTCAAGAAGAAGCATCTGATAACACATTTGAAGTGAATCCTTTTACTCAACCACCTGATGAACCTTTTGTCAACATATTTGCTCCTGAACCATCTACTTTGGCAACCTCCTCAGAAGATTCCAACACAGCTACTTCAATTTCCAGTCATCAACTTCATGAGCATATCAGGAAATGGTCAAATGATCACCCAATTGACAACATCATTGGTAACCCATCTAGGCCGGTATCTACACGTAGACAACTTGCCACAGATGCTTTATGGTGTTTTGTTAGCAACATACTGTCCAAAGTCGAACCAAAGGATTATAAAGATGCTTTGACTAAAATGTCCTGGTTCACTGCAATGCAAGATGAAATCCATGAATTTGACAGACTAGATGTTTGGGAATTAGTGCCCCCTCCCGACTGTGCCATGATTATCGCTCTCAAATGGATCTTCAAAGTGAAGCTTGACGAATATGGTGAAGTGCTGAAGAACAAAGCTCGAATTGTGGCCAAAGGGTACAGACAAGAAGAAGGCATCGATTTTGAGGAATCATTCGCACCAGTTGCCAGAATTGAAGCCATCAGAATCTTCCTTGCCAACGCTGCCAGTCAGAACATGGTTGTCTACCAAATGGATGTAAAGACTGCCTTTCTCAATGGTCAATTAAAGGAAGTGGTATATGTTAGTCAACCAGAGGGGTTTGTTGATCCTGAACGCCCAAATCATGTCTATAGCTTGAAGAAGGCACTATATGGTCTTAAACAAGCACCCAGAGCATGGTACGATACTCTGTCCAAATTTCTTCTAGCCAACCAATTCACCAAGGGTGTTGTCGATCCTACCTTGTTCACTAGAAAGTTGGGAGAGCATCGTCTCCACGTTCAGATCTATGTGGATGACGTTATCTTCGCATCTGCTGATCCATTGGAATGTGATAGGTTTGCACAAGAGATGAGTACTGAATTCCAAATGTCCATGATGGGGCAAATGTCTTTCTTCTTGGGTCTTCAGATTTCTCAAAATCTACACGGTATCTTTATCAATCAATCTAAGTATGCCAGTGAAATACTAAAGAAATTTGGATTTGAATCATGTGAATCTGTTGATACTCCAATGGTTGAGAGAACAAAGCTGGATGAGGATGTTGAAGGAGCACTAGTCGACCAAACCAAATACCGAAGCATGATCGGATCATTGATGTATCTCATAGCTAGCAGACCAGATCTATTATTTGCTGTTTGAATGTGTGCTCGTTATCAATCCAAACCTACTAAGAAGCACTTAGAAGCAGTCAAAAGAGTCTTCAGGTACCTTCAAGGAACGATTCACATGGGCCTTTGGTATCCTAAAGACACTGCAATGGCTCTCACTGCCTACTCTGATGCTGATCATGCGGGCTGTCAAGATACTCGTCGAAGTACCTCTGGCGGTGCTCAATTTCTAGGAGATAAACTGGTTAGTTGGTCATCAAAGAAGCAAATGAGTACGTCTATCTCCTCCACAGAGGCTGAATACATTGCCATGTCATCTTGCTGTGCTCAAATTCTTTGGATGAGTTCTCAAAGATCAGACTATGGCTTTGTATACAACAAGGTTCCAATGTATTGTGATAACAAAAGTGCCATTGCTCTTTGCTGCAACAACGTCCAACACTCAAGATCAAAGCACATTGATATTCGACATCATTTCATCAGGGAACAAGTGGAAAAGGGAATCGTGGAACTCTACTTTGTGAGGACAGAATTTCAACTGGCTGATATCTTCACTAAGGCACTTCCTAGAGAACGATTTCAATTCATTCTCCCACGTCTTGGAATGAAGAGTATCACACCTGAATCACTCAAAAGTCTTCAGGAAGATAATGAGGAGTAACTGATTCACTTCACATATCCTTATATATACCTACCCACCAAAATTTAATGATACCCCTATCACGATATATTCCCAGACGCAACATAATATATAATCCACGCTCTCTCTAACCACCCCCCATCATCCTCACTCACTCAACTACCATACAACTAAATACTAATATAAAAATATATACATAAATATAGTATATATATAAATATATATATAGTATATACGTACTATATAAATATAAAGATTATTTTCTTAAAACCCAGAAAGAAATACAAAATTATAAAACCTATAAAAACCATAAAAAAAATAAAAAAAAAATAAAAAAAACTGAAAATACCAAAAGTATGTTTGCCTAAATGATGGTTTGCTATTACTTCAGATAGCAACCCTGTTTTTCAAAATTTAGGAAAACACGTCACCTATTTGACACCTTTAAGACGATTGTTCCTAACAACGGATGAATTTCATCCGGGCATGGATTACTTTACATCCGTGCAAATCCGAAAAGTTGTACGCTTCAGTGCAACCTTTCTAGTAAAAGAAGAGAAGTCTTCTTTTCCCAAAATCTCTTTCTTCTAAAATTCTTCAAAAGAGATTTTGTGGTGTACACGGTGGCCATCGGACTTAAATTTTCTCAAATACATTACCGCTCACATTAAGCTATTAAACGTTAAAATTGAAAATGGGCCATTAATTGAGGGGGAGCGTATTTGCTCAAAATTTCTGCACCTTTAAAAGCTTTGTGCACCAGCAACAGTGAAATTCAAAAAGTGTCTCTAAATCAGTAAACGTTTAAAATTTTATCACATTTCTCTCCAAAGTTTCTTCGAAAATCATTTAAATCAACTGGGATTACAAAATCTCAAAAGATTTGAAATTTTATGATCGGGGGAGAGAATGTGATTTAAATATGAAAACTGATTCAAATGTGATGTTTTTGGACTTTAAAAGATGTTTTTGGACTCAATNGCAACAGTGAAATTCAAAAAGTGTCTCTAAATCAGTAAACGTTTAAAATTTTATCACATTTCTCTCCAAAGTTTCTTCGAAAATCATTTAAATCAACTGGGATTACAAAATCTCAAAAGATTTGAAATTTTATGATCGGGGGAGAGAATGTGATTTAAATATGAAAACTGATTCAAATGTGATGTTTTTGGACTTTAAAAGATGTTTTTGGACTCAATAGAACGCTCCCGTATATGTGCTAAAATTTTAAAGATTTTGGATTTTAATCAAAGCACATATTGAGGGGGAGCAAGTGATTATAAATGGTGAATTAATGATCTCGAATGAAAGCTCACCCGTATGTGCCAAAGTTTTTAAAACTTTCAAATTGAATCAATCAATGTGCACATATTGAGGGGGAGCAAGTGGCTAAGAGTCTTTCGCGTGTTTTTACAATAACAAGTAGAAACCGTGAATTGCTGATGACTCAGATTTGACTCATGAATTGACGAAATATGAAACATCGTGAATCAAAAAGACTAGTCCTGGCCGGGTAATAATTTCCAGCTGGTCTAACCAGTGATGTGAACGTGTCTCGAAAAGGACTAGTCTAAGTAGAAAAGTACCGTTTTCGAGAAACTCTTTTTAGATGTATACTTTGACGGGTCTAACTTCCTTTTTAAGGAATGTTAACAACTTCAAGTTAGTTATTAGGGCTAGTTATCACCTAAAAGTTGATAATGGATCTCTTTAACTAAGCAACGTAAACGTGTCCCTAGGGTATATGTCTATTAAGAGCAGATCAATTCAAATAAGTGCAACTCACCCCGACATGTGCAAATTTCTTTCTTAACCTATGAGCACATGTTAAGGGGGAGCAATTGAAAAATGATAAAACTCTCAAAGTGTTAACAAAATGTGTTACTTAATCATAAACACTTTTAGAGAATCTTCAAAGATTTGGTTATATGACGATTGTGGAATGATACCAAAAGACCGACCACTTTATTTTAAATGCATGGAGTTATAAGGATGGTAAGGTTATGTATATGTTCCCATGATCCACCAGAACTGGAGGGATCTTCCCAGGGACAATCCAATAGATAGATTAGAAGTCCTTAGGAATGATTACAAAAAAGGAGAAAAGTGAGAAAGGGAAGAGTGCCGACTGAGATTGAGCTAGGACTGGAACAAACCCAACAAGGTTCTAGTAATGAAGTCTCGGTAAGCACTGAAGGGGTTGAAGAATTATAAAGAAATGAAATGAGAAAGGGTGAAAAGAAATAGCCCTCCAATTATTCAACCTTAGGGCAGAAACCGGGTTCAACTCATATGCTACTGTTTGTTACTAAGGTAACATCGGTATTGAAGAAAAGACGTCATGGACCCAGTGACGCACTGCACTAAACCTTCCAGCCACTCAAGTTCTCTTAAAAGAGCTTGTTTCATTCTCACGGGGAACCGGTGTAATCTATCGACTTGTCTCTTAGAGCTAGTTGATATTGAAACAGGAGACCCCTCCCTAGTCTCCGCATAGGATAACCAATGTGCACTTATCGAGTCTAGAGCCAAGAGATGCATCAAAAGGATCTCATAGGAACACTTAATACTTATACACTGGTTGTTCAACATTAAGGGCAACAGATGTAATATCTTGAGTCCTACACAGATCTTAGCAATCTGCCAAGAACACTTATGAGGGAATATACATAAGTATTTCCCAGTGATTGAGTGGAAACTCCTGCCAGGGTCAACATCAAACAGCCCTGACAGCAGGTCACTTCGGTAATCTCTTGTGGATTACGCTTAGTGTGTACGGTGGTGTTCCAAAAGGTCTACAGTCGTGGGGTGATCTCCAGCGACTCACCTAATCGTTGGTGTACTTCGGTATGTCAGTGAAAGCCCTTTCGGGGGCATCCGATTAGGAACGGCCTTGGTAAGGATTAGAGAAAGTCTTCACACTATGCTGTTGACGATCTCGAAGTCCGAACTTGTAAGTGCCGGTATGTTTATTACTAACAAAGTTTTATGCAGCTCAACATACCATACTTACCATGATCACCATCATCACTCTAGTTCCACATGCTCATACCAATATCTAAAAGGAGACGTCAGAACTTGTCAACCATGGAGATCTACTCAACAAAGAAGTATGAGCATGTTGGAAAGGCGTATTCACACCAGAGACAAAGAAGCTGACGATTGATGCCGATTGCAGAAAAGATGCCGATTCATCATCTCATGCTTGCACTTCAACATCAAATCTAAAGATATCATGATCAAGGAATGGGCTTCATCTATGCTTCCACAACTCTGATGCAGAAGATCATGATCCAGAAAAGTGTAAGCATGACAACACTAAGATAATCACAACATCACAAAGAGACACATCCACTCAAAGATGACTTGAAGCTAATTATTTGGATAAAGAACGAAGAACAAAGTCAAAGATCATCCAATACATCAAAGAAGTCATCTTGAGTCGTTTATCAATGAAGAATCAACAACTACGAGCTACAAAAGTATCTACAAAAATCTCAATTCAAGAATTCACGATTTATTGTCAGGGGTGACCTCCCTTAGGGGGAGATTGTTAGGAATACGATTTTTGTATAAGAAAGATTCGGTCACCCCAAGTATGATTAAGCATTGTTTATCTCGTAGTAGTTATATTAGTTAGTAGAACGTAGAATAGAAGTAGTTAGTATTCGCGGAGTCGGGTCGGGTCTTTACCCACTGTCAGCCCGATCCGCAGCCCAAGTGGCAAAAACTATCTGTACATATAAATACCCTCTCCATCCTTGGAGAGGGTGCACCTCTCATAATCTATTTTTTTTGGTTTTCTCTCTTGGTGCCATCTTCTTTCTCTCTCTACTTTCTCTCTCTAGCTTTCTTATTATTTTCTTTCATCTTGGAACGATTCTACCATGTACACCATGTGTATTTGATGTTATGTGATATGTTACAACGTTTTCGATCCTTTCCTAAGCCTATGGTAATCTATTTGCTATGACAGGTAGTGAGAGATATTTTCCATTTTCATTTATGAGATATAATTCTATGACACCTGAGAGATGTAAGTATCTAAACACTACTTGTGAGGTGCTAGTGTGTAATCTCCGTGCTTATTATGATTGAAGGGTAACGATTATTTGTTGTAATTACTTTTATATTAGTGTTAAATGACCCCTAACTTGTATTTTGATTAGAATAAAAGCGCATTTGCTTGAGGACAAGCATATCTCAAGTGTAAGGGTATTTGATAAGGCGAAAAGTGTACCGCTTTTCGGGGGTCATTTAAGCCCTAAATCGTATTTATTTGATCAAATATCGCCCTAAATCGTTCCTTTTGGCATTTGAGGTACTTTTGAGATAAATTCTGGAAAAGGAAGCATTTTGGACGTTTTTGGAGCATAAAAGTGAAGAATTCGACAAAGTGCCAAAAATCTGCTGGAATAGTACTCCAGACGGCGTCAAGGTCATACGTTACGCCGTCAGACCCTGATAAGCCAGAATGGATTTTGGAGAGACAGCGTCAAGAAGGCCATCAAGAAACCCTAACCACGGCGGCGTGACGGCGTCAAGGATATACGTGACGCCGTAAGATCTGATTTTCTATATATATATTCTCATATTTTTTAGTCATTAGTGTGGAACTTTTAAGGGAGTAACCTTAGACGAATTTTAGCAGCATTTTCAAGGTTTTTAACCTTGAGATCTTCCATGTTACATTGAAGATAAGTAATCAATTAATCATTCAATATGTCTATGTGTTGTTTGATTCTATCTTATTCTTGTCTTTTGTTTAACATGCTAGGCTAGGTTTTCTTTGTGTTTGCTTAGATCTAATGAAACCTAACTATTGATTATTGATTGAATGGTGTGTTATTAATTGTATTGGATGGGTGATTATCGATGTTAGGCTTAAGAAAACTGGCAGATTTCCGGTTGGTAAAATGCTTGAATATCTTAAGAAGCATGAACCAAGGTGTACTAAGGTTATTTGATTGTATTTAATGCATAAGCGAATTCTAGTGATCCCATGTTAGGAGCTTCTTAGCCGGCTCGACATAGGAGTGAAGTAGGAGCTTATAGAGTTGGGAGAAGTTCGTACACACTCCCACGAATGGTATTAAGGAATACAATCCGTCATCCACGCAATTAATACACACTAATCAATCAATAAAAGATAGTTAGGGAGTAAGGAAATCTAAGTAAACACACTTCTCTCCATATTAGTTTTCATAACCATTTACTTTCTTGTTATTTTATTTTATTTGCATTAGTAGTTATTTGGGTTAGTTGACTAGCAACTAATTCTGCCCACTCCTTCAAAACCCGAGATTTTTACTTGCTTTCATTAAAATATAAAAATACAAAAAGAATCTTCCCTCACCCTTCGACCTATTAGAGTAGCTTTTCAATCCTAACGACACTATTTCCCTAGAGAACGATCAATCCCCCGGTACTTGCCACTACACTATACTACATCGGTCAGGTACATTGCCTGGTGGGGATTGCAAGCTTCTCAAGATCCCTTGAGAAGTAAAACCTTTTTGCGAGGGGTGCAATCCAATGCACCAGAAGGGTAGAGGAAAGTGGTCGTTACGGGTGGCTTCCTTTGGCTTGCGATAGTCAATGCAGACACGCCACCCCGTAAGCAATCGAGTTGGAATCAACTCGTTTTCTTCGTTTGTGACAACAGTTATGCCACCCTTTTTTGGAACATAGTGAATGGGACTAACCCAAGGACTATCTGAGATGGGGTAAATCAATTCGGCTTCTAGAAGTTTGAGAACCTCTTGTTTGATAACCTCGTGAATTTTAGGATTCACCCGTCTCTGATGTTGAACTGCCGGCTTGAAGTCATCCTCCATTAAAATTTTGTGAGTACAAAATTCAGGGTAAATACCCTTGATGTCGGAGAGTTTCCAAGCAATTGCTTGCTTGTGTGACTTCAAGACCTTTATGATGGCAGTCTTTTCCTCCTCACTAAAATCCTTAACAATTATGACGGGTAATTTATCATCACCCTCCAGAAATGCATATTCGAGATGAGGAGGTAACTCCTTGAGTTCGACCTCGGGAAATTCATCATTTTCTCAACAGACTTGATTTCCTCATTATGAAGTTTCATGGGAGGGAGTGGAGGAGAATTGTCCTGATTCAACAATTTCTCAAGAAGAAGAATATCTCCCTCCAGATCTATCTCATTGTTATCAATTCCCTTTGGAACTGAATCACTTTTGAGAAACGCCTCGACCTCTTCCAAAAGGAAATCACTTCCCTCAAACGGAGTGTGAGAAGGGGAAGAGTCAGCAATGATAGGTTGAGAAGAATGAGTGGGATCACCACTCGAAGAATTATGAACATAACCAAGAACTTCTTGAGACTACCCCTCTGAAGCAACATCAATGACATCAATTTGGTTAACCGATTCAGAGTCATAATTTGAAGAGTACCTCGAAGTTTGGTCAAGATTAAAGGTGACAACTTCATTACCCACACGTAATGTGATTTCTTGCTCAAATACATCAATGAGAGCACGACCTGTTCTTAGGAATCCTCTTCCAACAATGAGAGCAACCCGTGGATCAGCATCGAAATCAACAACCACGAAGTCAGCTGGAAAATGGAACTTTCCTACTTTCACGAATACGTCCTCAGCAATGCTAAGTGGACGAGATATTGAACGATCTTCAAGCTCAAGAGTCATGCAGGTAGGAGTGTGTTCAGGAAGAGAAAGTTTCTTCCATACTGAATGAGGCATCAGGTTGATGCTTGCACCAATATCGGCCAAGGCAAAGCATTCAACCATCCCTGAAAATACACAAGGTAAGAGAAATTTTCCAGGGTCTCCAAGCTTCTCGGGGAGCATCTTTAACAAAACCGCTGAGCAGTTCTCGTTAAGTGGAGTTTTAGCCATTTCAAACAGCTTTTCCTTGTTGCTCAACAAGTGTTTGAGTGTGGATGCAAACTTGGGCATCAGAATGATAGCATCCGCAAAGCTTATGTCAATGTGTAATTATTGGAAGATTTGAAAGAATTTATCATTTGATGACTGGCTTTTTCGCGGAGCTTTTGTTCATTTAAGCGTGATGGGTAAGGAATAGAAGTTTTGGACTTAGGGGTTTCAGCTGGAGTTACTGGAGGTTCAAAGACAACTCATGGCTTAGGTTTTGTTTTTGGGGCAACCTGAGGATGGACGTGTGCGGTACTTTGTGGACTTGTAAATTGCACCTTGTCCTTAGTCGCCTCAGGTTCACGTTCCACTACCTTGGGAAGGGAGGAAGAAGAGGTAGTAGGAATTGCGGGTTCATAATATGAAGCACCACTTCTGGTTGTGATTGTCTTAGCATCGCCCCTCGGGTTAGCGATCGTGTTGCTCGGAAGTTTTCCTGAGCCCGAGGGTCGATCATTTAAAGACTTCTTGATGTCAGAGATCTGACTGACCAACAACCTATTCATTTCCTCTTGGGATTTCATGAATTGTTTTAATAACTCATTAGATTATGGTCCAGTAGGAACAATGGCTTGAGTTTGATTGGGAAAATTTTGACCTCGGTTGTTTTGATTAGGACCATGGTTTTGAAAATTTCCCTGATTTTGGTTATTTCCATGAAAATACCCAGGATTGAAATTACCCTGACTTTGGTTTCGGTTAAAGTTTCCTTGGTTTTGGAAACCCTAATTTTGGAAACCATGACTTTGATTGAAATTACCTTGGTTTTGATAACCTTGGTTCATTCGGTTTTGGTTTTGGTTACGGTTTTGGACATTTTGGTTTTGATTAAAACCGGGAGGTCCAGGGTAGTGGTTAGGACGATAGTTCGGGTCCATCGGAGGACGGTATTGGTTACCTCCTTGATTGGAAGGACCGGCTATCGCATTAGCTTCAAACGGGTTACCATCGGTAGCCATACAATTGTAATATGCGTGAGGGCCACCACAAGTAACACAGACTTCCACTTTTTTAACTTCAGCAGGAGAAGAAGTTTGTGTGAAAGAGACTTTCTTTTGGTTAGATAGAACCAAAGCTTGAATAGCTTCCGTGAGTTTGTCAATCTTAGCATCGGTGCTAGATTGACTCACGGGCGATAAAGTAGAAGGACCAACACTCACTTGGGAAACAACCGGTTTGCTTCGTGTAGTGCGGACCTTAGATTTGTTCTCGATGATTGGTAAATCTTCTTTTGTGGTTTTACTCAGGAAATTACCTCCCGCGGAGGCATTAAGAGAATCCTGATAAGCTTGGCTCACACCATTATAGAAAGTATCGAGTTGCATCAACTCGGAGAAACCGTGATGAGGACATCTGCGAAGCAATTCTTTGAAATGATCCCACGATTCTCTAAATGATTCANCAACCGGTTTGCTTCGTGTAGTGCGGACCTTAGATTTGTTCTCGATGATTGGTAAATCTTCTTTTGTGGTTTTACTCAGGAAATTACCTCCCGCGGAGGCATTAAGAGAATCCTGATAAGCTTGGCTCACACCATTATAGAAAGTATCGAGTTGCATCAACTCGGAGAAACCGTGATGAGGACATCTGCGAAGCAATTCTTTGAAATGATCCCACGATTCTCTAAATGATTCATCAAATTTCTGAGTGAACTTGATGATCTCATTTTTAAGACTCGTGGTCTTGGAAGGAGGATAGAATTCATTCACAAATTTCTTGACCAAATCTTCCCATGTTTCAATCAAACGAGAGGGTTGTTTTTCAAGCCAAATCCGGGCTTGTCCCTCGAGGGAAAATGGGAAAAGAAGAAGTTTGATCGCATCAGAAGGGACATTTTTGTATTTGATGGTAGATGTGATCTTGTTAAACCATCGAATGTGAGCATGAGGATCGTCCCTCTCAAAACCATAGAATTGACTTGAGGTTACAAGATTAAGTAACCCGGTTTTGAGCTCAAAACTATCAGCCACGATGGCTGGAACAACAATGGCATCTCCATAACCCTCGATGGGTGCTTGGAGAAGCTCATTCATAGGAAGATCTGCCATGATGACAGAAGTTATGGAAACAGTACGAATCTCAGATTCGACTGCGGGGGCAGGACGTCTACGGAATATTTGAGGAATTCTTACAAGCTCACAAAATAGGCTCGTAGAGCTAGAAGAACGAGTGCGCATGAACTAGAAAACAACTCTAAGAGTCCTTAGAGCTGCAAGAATTATGAAAAATGATAGGAGGAATCTTTTTGGGGTTTTACATGTTTTTGGAATTTGAAATAATGATATTTTTGTCAATCGATCCGTCAAACGAATTAACTTCACGATTGTTTTTGTTTTTATGAAAATATGAAAATATGAATAAGGTTATGGTAAATGTACAATGAGTGAATATCAAAGATCACTAATCTTTAAATACGTTCAGATACGCAGCACACCTCCCCGGCAGTGGCGCCAAAATTTGATTGGCTCTGAACAGTCAGACATTATTGACCAAGGTGAATGTTCAGCAAGGTCAAACCTATTGAGCCAGCTAACCAAGGAATATAGTATTTTCCTGGGTCGTAAAGGCCCAAAGAGGTGCGTAAATGTATAAAAACGGATCTGTGATCGGGTGATTTAGAATGGGAATCGGATAATAGTGATTAAACTAAGGAAATGAGAGTGAAAATGACTCAATTGAACGATATCAACAAACACGTGAAATTAAATTACTTAAAACGTTTTAGAACCTAAAAACGTACGTCTAAATTAAAATAAACGTAGACGTACAAAATAAAATGTGAAAAGAGATCAATAGTAATCCTATGATGATGAAAATTACTTTTTTATAAACCTAATAACAAAAGAAAATTATTAGAAAAAGAAAAATAATTTTTAAACTGTTTAATTATTTATTATTAATTAATAACTATTTATTAACTATTTAAAATGCCCTAAAATACACTTAAATACAAATTTAAGCTAGAAAAATGAAAATATAATTTTAAAAATTCTAAAGTATCCTAAAACTAATTTTAAAACTGAAAATATATTTTTTTAGCTTCTAATTACTATTTAAAATATATTAAAATGCAAGAAATGTGAAATTAACCTAGAAAAATGAAAAATTAATTTGGAAAATTCTAAAATATCCTAAAACTTATTTTAAAACTGAAATTATATTTTTTTACATGTTTTATCTATTTATTATTAATTAATTACTATTTAATTACTTATTAAACTAATTTAAATTATTAAAAATACCAAATGAAAATAGAAAATTATGAAATTTTTTCTAAAAATACCTTATACTAGCTGAAACCTAGAAAAATATAAAAACATGCAAGTGCTTAATGAAAAAATTGGAAAATAAGCTAAAAAGCAAAATATATATATATATATATATATATATATATATATATATATATATATATATATATATATATATATATATATATATATTAGATAGAAATCACTTATTTTATTTTTGATTTTTTCTTGATTTTTCTTTTCGAAAACTGATTACACACTAAAAACAAGCAACTTTAATAAAAACAAACTTTTTGAAAAGCTAAAATAAGCATTGTGCAAGCTATTGAGCTTGACAATGGGCTTATTAAGCTAAAAGGGAATTTTGAATGTGAAAAGCTAGCAACAAGCTACACTACTGAACTTCTAAGGTAAAATAAGCTGAAAGGGTACTGAGAATGATCAGAATAAGTAGGCACAAATAGATAAGGACACTAGAATAAGATAAAAAGGTAAAATAAGCAAATCAAAAACACTGAGACCAAAAGTCCTAGAAGGGAATTGCAGGCCTAGCTTGGGCTTATCAAATAAGCTTGTAAGCTCAAAACAAGCCTTGAACCTTTAAGCTTGTTCACTGGCCTTTCCAAAAAGCCAAACAGCTCATAGTAGGACCCACTGATGAACTAGAAATGAGCTTGTGAGTTGAGCTTATGTACACTGATGAGTCAGTGTACATAACTCAATGTATGCAACCATGAGGCTAAAAATAAGCAACTAAATAAGCACAAAATGAGCAGTTAAGCATATGTATAGCAAGCTATCCAGGAGGGCTTTCAAAAACAACAAGAATTACACTCTAAGGTCTCCTAATGAGCAATCTACAAGCTCATGAAATTAATCCTAAGCCAACAGACCCCCTGGTACAGGGCAGTTTTAAGCTAAAAGATAAGGCACAATTAAGCACAAAGAAAAATCAGAAAATTATATCGAAAATATTCCAAGTAAGATGAGCAGCTAAAGTTTTATATCCCACAAGCTCAGACTCTATAAATGAAAAATGAGACCATGGAAAGTCTCAACATTTTTTGAGAAAACTGCCCAGTTGTGTAGTTTTGACTTTTTGATTATGGACTTATGTTGACTTTTATGAAGTTTGATTTGATTCTACTGACTAACCATGATGTTATAAGCTACAAAGGACCTAGATTAAGCAAGCTTAACAATTATTAGACCTAAATTGAGACTGTGCCACTCTAAGTTCCTAACAGTGAACTTATAAATGAGATTAGAGAATGGATTTGACTTTCTATCAAAAGACTAAGGGATTTATTGCTTCTACTGAGCTAAGATGAACTAAAAGAACATGTCTGAACCATAGAAAAACACAGAAACAAGTCTGAACACAGGATTGCAGGCAATTCCAAACACTCCTTTATGAGAGAATGATTTGTGATTTACAATAAAAGTGAATGATTCAGGCCGTGTCTAGCATACAATTAGTTATATTATGATGAAATGGACTAATAAAAGCACAAGAACACATATTACATCAACTCATACCCATACATTAAGAATAAGCATTTTGACAGTGAATTATAAATTTTGAGTAACTGAGACTTCTAATTAACATGTATGAAATACTAAGAACTAATTTGACTCTACTACACTAATTAAGCATAGAAAACACAGATACAAGCAAAATTAAACTACTCCATAGTAAGTAGCAAAAATTTAGATAATGCTTACAAATTTCATCCAGGCCAAGAACATGGAACCAAGAGCTCAGAACACACCTAATAGCTTCCAAATAAGCTTCTAAACCAAAGGGCCATCCATAATGCACCCTGCTCCTGCTTCTTCTTCATATCCTTGAATTTTTTTATTTTTGAGTGATTTGTTTTTTGTATTTTTAAGTATTTTTTCTTTTTATAATTATAAGTCTACTAAATGCTCTAAAAGCTTCAAAAAGCTTATAAGTAAGCTTATTTGAGCTTATGGGGCCCTAAAAAACAACTCTTAACAATATTGGTAGTTAACATAAATTTTCCATAAAAAATTGCTCAAACTAATTTTCAAAAGGAAAACTTATAATTAAGGTTAAAGAAAGATATTATTAGACTAAGAACACTGAGTACAACTTGTTTGAAGCTAAAATTACACTGGAAATTAAAATAAGTACTAACTCGACATATATCTAATATCTAAGCTAAATAAACTTCACAGGTCTGCTCATTGATTCTCTTTCTTCTTATAGTGAACTTTTAGGGTTCCACTGAGCTTCTCTATCTTTCCCACTTCCATTTTGGACCGTTTGATGAGTCAAATTAATCTTGGCCTTTGAAAGTACTTTGGGCGCCAAAAGTCTTAATACTTAATCTCTGGTTTCTTGGAGAATTTTGTGATCAATAAATGATCTTTGGATTATGTGGAGGTCAAGGGAACATGGAATGGTGCTGGTGAGTTAGAGGGATGGGGGAGTTGGAAGTTGCAGGTGTACAAGTGGGGGGAAGAGGGTGAGAAGTTTGACTTGTGGTTTGACTGGGGGAGTAGTAAAACGGGGGGTTTTATTTATTTGTTTTTGGGCCGTGGTGAAAATGGGCCATGGGTAGTGGGATTGGACTGGTGGGTTATTTAAACAAAGGGGTGTGTGTGTGGTGGGCTGGTGTTAACAACAAGGGCCCGTTGGTTTGTAGTTTTGCAAAACACAAGGACCCAAAATGTAATTAGCTGAAATTTAGGGACCTGATTTGTAATTTCTCCAAAGATATCAATAGGACCAATTTTGCCAAGTTTCACAATTCCAAGGACCTTTGTTGTTTTTCATCCAAAGTTAAACATCTGGGGGCCGTTTCTGCCAATTCAGAAACTTGAGGGACGAAAGTTGCCATTTGATAAAAAGTTTCATTCAAGGACCAATTTTGACAACTTTGAATAATACAGGGACCTTGAATGATAGTTTTCCACATTTTAAATACCAGGGACTAATTCTGCCAATTTATGAAAGTTCAGGGACTGAAACTGCCAATTAAGCAAACTTTGTTCGTTTTCTCCTGTTTTCAATCTTCTTGTTCCTGAAACATATAAAAACACAATCCAAGAATATTTTCTGTATTTTAAGGCATTTTTGAGTGTTTTTAAATGTTTTTGTAGTGCAGATGGAATAAAAATGATGAGTATTTACACAATCATCAACCTACAATGGTACAAAAGGTTAGTAAAATAACTTGGTATACCTCATATTGGAATTCTTTTTCTGCTTCAGAAGATTCAAATGCATTGCTGATGCGCGTGATGTGTCGTGGCGGTTTAGCAGTGTTAATGCCTATTCAAGTTTTACATTTATATTTAGCCAACTTATCAATAACACACACACTTAGCGAGCAGTGTACCCGGTCAGTTTATATATAATGGTAAGGAGAGTGTCGATCACTAAGAGTGGAACGTATTATCTAGTTATCCTAATCAGTATTTTAATATCTAAGTTAGTTTTACAATCTAATCTAACGAAAGGGGGTTCAGCCTGAGAGACTGCCACAAGTTTGGTTATTTAATTAAACAGTAAAAACTAATGAGAACAAATCAGCGAATAGCATACACATACACAAATAGATAATAGAAACAATAAGAAGACCTGTCTTGATAATTAAGCAGCTTGTCACTTGTTTTATTGCTAGTTTTATATGAAGTGTATATAATTAATCCGTACTCGTTGGTTTCATTATATCGGCGAGTAAACCCTTAATGATTACTTATGAATATCCTACTTATCCAAAGACATCGGAGTAAATAGGCAAGGAAGGGGTATGGCAGCCAAAGTAGTGCTCAGCTAGGCATAGAGGTAATCAATGCACTAATATAAATTCACCAAAGACATCAAACATATAAAGTTTAATTGATGGGAAAGCAATTTTAAGGCGGGCATTTGATTTTGCGTACTCACAAACTACCGGCCATCAATCCTGATGAATTAAGCTTACTATTACAATAAAACAAAACTACTTAATGAATTAAGTACATACAGGACCTTCTTACAGCTCTAAGATCTTCGTTTGGGGTGTGTCTTTAGTTTTTTGTTCGTCTGAATTCGCCTCCTTTGGGTTATGGTGCACACCAAACTCGTCTGGGTCTTGGGGTATTTATAGTTTCTGTCTGAGGGTTCGATGCGGCGCATTTAATGATCAGATGCGGCGCATTGACTTAATTTCGTGTGGGGTTCAAGCTTATTATATTCTGGAATATTCGTACACCGCCTTTAGATGCGGCGTAACTTGAATCTTTATGCAGCGCATATCCTTCAGTTGTCTTGGATTGTTTCTAGTGAAGTCTTGATAGTGTTACGCCGTATGTCAATTGTGTGATGCGGCATATCTGGAGTAGAACGAGCTTGATCTTCTTCTTTGACCAAAGTTACATATGTGGCGCATGGTATAATTCCATGCGGCGCATTCTTCAAAGTCAGGCAATGGTCTTCGAATTCATCTAAGTATGATATTGCGGCGTATCTGTTGAGTTAGATACGGTGCATCATCTGGGTTTCAGTAGACTTTTGACATCTTGCTCATTTTGCTCCGTAATTAGTCCAAAATCGCCAAGTTTCACCTTTTACCTGTTTTTACCTGAGAATCACTAAAGTAAACATTAAAGCACCGATTCTCATAAACAATAAAGTAAAACAAGTTAAATAAATAGGATAAATGATGATAATAAAATATACTTATTTGAGTTCTTCAATTGCTTGAACGGTTAGTAAACCAACTTGGTATACCTTAACGGGGATGGCAAACAGTCACAATGATATGGTTAGCTACCTGTTCCATTAAACAAGTTAGGACCCCAGAATGCTGACTTGAAGAAGGGGCTTTCTTAGAAGAATTCCCACTTAGACTGAGTTATAACCATAAATTGAGCTTGAAAGTATTATAAACATAGAGCCTGAGAAAAACGCCATTAGTTTTACCTATGAATAATAATCTTCCATTTCTTCCTCTATCTACTGACGTAACTCATCCTATAAACAGATGTTATGAACTGTAAGAAACCAAGGCACTAATAACGCTGCATAATATAAGATCTGCAAACCATGAAACAGTAAAAATATACATAGGTTGGTGATGAGGCGAAAAGTGTTACGCTTTTAGGGGGTCATTTAAGCCCTAATCCGTAATTATTTGATCAAATATTGCCTTAAATCGTTCCTTTTGTCATATTAGGTACTTTGGAGAAGAAATCTGGAAAAGGAAGCATTTTGGACGTTTTTGGAGCATAAAAGTGAAGAAAACGACAAAGTCTCAAAACCATGCTGAAAAATGTACTTGACGGCGTAACTCTTTACGAAGTGACAGGGTCACGATTTGAAAAAGAGGTGGATAATTTTTACACTTGACGGGCCAGAAAGATTTTGAAGCTTTTACACGTGACGACGTCACGTGTTAATTCGCCTAGGCCGTCACATTATAACTTAAAGAGAGATGGCCCAGAGACTTTTAAAGAGGGACGGTGTCAAGAGTGGATCTGAGCAATCCGAGAAGAGTTTTGGCGGCGAGGTGACGGCGTCACAAGCAAAAACGTGACGCCGTCAAGTTGTGAAATCTATATATAGTTTTCTAATTTTCATTCATTGGTGTGCAACTTTTGGGAGAACTTAAGGGATAAACCCTAGGTCGAGTTTTACTATATTTTCAAGGGTTTTTCACCCTTGAATCATTCATGTTCAATTAAAGATAAGTCTCCTTTTAAATCAATCAATATGTCTATGTGTTGCTTGATTATATCTTATGCTTGTCTTTACTTTAACATGCTAGGCTAGGTTTCTCTTGTGTTTGCTTAGATCTAATGAAACCTAGCTATTGATTACTTGTTGTTGGTTTGTTATTAATTGTTGTGGGTGGATGATGTCGATGTTAGGCTTAAGAAAACTGGCTAACCTCCTATACGGTAACTTGCTTGAACGTCTTAAGAAACATGAATCGGATGTGTACTACGATTATATGGTTGTATTTAATGCATAAGCGAATTCTAGTGATCCCATGTTAGGAGCTTTTAGTCGGCTCGACATAGGAGTGAAGTAGGAGCTTATAGAGTTAGGGAAGATCGTACACGGCCCTACGAATGGTTTAAAGGAATATAACCCGTCATCCACACAATTGTAACAAAACAATTAACTGGTAAAAGATAGCTAGGGAGTAAGGAAATCTAAGTAAACACACTTTTCTCCATATAAGTTTCACAACCAATTTACTTTTCTTGTTATTTATTTTATTTGCAATAGTAGATATTTGGGTTAGTTGACTAGCAACTAATTCCGCCCACTCTTCCAAATACCCTAGATTATACTTGATTTCATAAAATATAAAAATACAAAAAGAATCATCCCTCAACCCTTAGACCAAAATTAGAGTAGTTTTCAATCCTAACGACACTATTCCCCGAGAGAACGATCAATCCCCTGCTACTTGCCACTTCGCTATACTACATCGGTCAGGTACACTGCCTAGTGGGGGTTGTAAGCTTCTCAAGATCCCTGAGAGGTAAAACCTATTGCGAAGGTTGCAAAACCCACGCATCAATTTTTTGGCGCCGCTGCCGGGGAATAGTTAATGCTTAGGTTGAATTTTATTTTTACTTAGGTCTACTCACTAGATTCCTTTTTAGTGAGATTTTTGTTTTATTTTTCTAGGTTCTCTTTAGTCTATCTTTTTTCTTCGTGTCTTTGTTTGTAACCATTACCATCTGACATCATGGAAGGTGGTAATATCCTTGATCCCAACAACCCACCACAACATAACATACCCCAACCAAACCCACCTCCTAGAGCCCGTACTTTAGGAGAATACTCCTATCCTAGCCACCAAGGCTATCGAAACACCATTGAGCTCACCCAAGGAGCCAATGTGTCTCCCTTGTGATCCGACACCATCCGGTTGGTGCAAAGCGGATGTGCATTCCATGGACTTCGTTCCGTAGATCCAAATCAACACCTCAAGAATTTCTTTAGGATTGTAGATTCGATAGACCCTGATGTTGACACTCGAGAGACCACCTGATTACGTCTCTTCCAATTCTCTCTGCGAGACCAAGCTAGTCAATGGCTAGAACGTCTACCTGCAGGATCCATCACCTCTTGGGATGATCTCACCACTCGCTTCTTTGCTCAATTTTTCCCACCAGGGAGAACCACAAAGCTAAGGAATGAAATCTTGATGTTCCAACAACGTCAAGGAGAAACCCTCTACAAGGCATTGGTATGTGTTTAATTACACATACCTTTTGACCTAAATAACGGACCAAAATGACCAAAAGCTAATCTAAATATGCCAAATACGTTGTGTTTTTGTGTTTATGAATGTGCATGTACAAATATTGAGAAATTGGACAAAAAACCAGCCAAAAACAACAACACGAGCATGGGATTTGGAAAAGAGTATTTAGAGCCGAGGCCTGGGAGAAAATTGCAAAAAGGGATCTCATCTATGCTCAAATGGTCAACATTAGTCCTTGGAAGAATTTTACACAAATGGAAAGAATGGGCCTTGTAATTTAAACATTGGCAAAAAGTCCTTGGCAAGATTTAAATCCTAAAAATCTATTACTACAAATCTGCCAAATCATTAATCTATAACCCATTTAAAGAAACCCAATCCTTTAAAAACACAAGGCCATCTCTTTAAACCCTTAACCCGGCCCAAACACCCTCATTTATCTCAACCCGACCCACTCCCCACTTATAACCGGGTCAATCCCCAATTAAATACCAGTCAAACCCCAAAAAAATAAACCCGCCCCCCAAATCCTCCATTTACCCAGATTTTTCACTGTTCACATGAACCCTAGAATAACCGTGCACCAAAATTACCCCAACTTTGAATAATTAACCAATGATTGGGAGTTTCTAAAAGGACGAGCACACGTCAGAAAGGACAGAGAATGTCAGGTGTGGATTGCCAGCATGTCAGCCCCTTATTGGTCATCACACATCACGAATTTAGATCCAAGGGTCACAAAGTTAGCTTATGAATGAAGCAGAGATCAAGGGCAGAGATAAGAGTTTCCAGAGCCTTCCTCCAAACCCTAAGAGCTCCTCAACTCAGGCTATATAAAGCCCTCTTCACCAACGATTTGAAGCTGTTAGATTTTAGGAGTAGGAGTAGTATAGTGAGTAGCTAATTTTAGAGTAATCGTTTAGTTTATTAAACGTTTAATTTCTGCTCTTAATTTTCTCAAGCATTGTACTCTCTTTCATAATAATAATAAATTCAGTTTTTACTTAATTGCAATTTAATTTCAAAAGTTCAATTTAATCTTTCAAATCATCATTTACATGTTTTCATAAGCTCATTCAAGCTAAATAATAGCTTGTGGTGAGTTTTATTTCTTTGAATCTGCTTAACTGGTTAACAAATCCTCAAGGTCAACGAAAGTCAAGCTGAAGAATCATGGAGTATCTGGGTAATTAGTGTTGGATTAGTATTGCAGAGGTGTGGTTAAGCCTATTAAAGATAGGCTTTGATTGGAGTATTCCCTATTTCAGTTAGGGACTGCATTTGTAAGCTTACTCTTCCATTTTATAATTCTTAATTTCATTTCATAGCAAACTGTTTAGTTCTGTGAAGTTGAGTTTATTGCTGTTCAATTACTTTTGTTTGACTGTGTTCTAGTAGAATTAGTAGTAGTTAAACTTGTTTGATCGTTTATGCCTATTGCTTTGTTACTGTTTCATATCTGCTAGTATCTGTTAGATCTGTGAAACAGAATATGAGAATGTGTTTGTTGTTGATTGTTGTTGATCTGTTCTCTGTAGTAGATTTGAGGTTAAGTGTGATCAATGGATTGTGAGTTTGTGATTTGAATATGTGAAACTTAGTGAAATCTGTTAGTTATAGGGTGTTTGACATTAGACAATTTTGTGAGTTTTTCACTGTTCTGGCCATTTGGCTAATCTGATTTTGCTATAATTAGATCATATAAGTAGTTTAGAAGGCTATTTCAGTAGATTTGAATAGTTTGTTAGCATTTGCACTTGTAGATCTAAGAATCATTTCATATACCTGTTTTCATTTTAAGTTACTTCATAATCATTATTTGTTGCATTTTAGGTGTGTAACATAGCTCCTTAGTTTACATTTGCATTCATTTACTTCTGCATAACTAGGTTCAGTTGCATACCTTTGTTGGTACCATTTCAATTTCACAAAACCGAAACAGCTCTCACTTTATAATTTGCATCAGTTTGTCTCCATTAGGTTTCACTAGTTCATCTTAACATCATTTGGCTTAAACAAACCCATAATAGATTAGATTCCTCATTATTTTACAGCTTTAAATATCAGATTCTCAGTTAAAAGTTACATTTGCAAAGTGCTTCAAAAGTTACAAGTTTTCACAACAGTTTTCAAACTCCCTTGCACCAGATCTGATTTCATGAATTAAAAGCTTTTCAAAATCTTTAAAAAGTGGTTTTCCTTGATATTTGGTTGCTTGTTTTGAGTTTAGAACAGCTTTTACATCTTAGGTCTTAGATTAATTAGCTTAAAGTTTAGCTCTAAAAAGCCCACTTCAGGACTGCAGGGTTGCTATCATAACTCTGTCCCAACAGCTCACATTCATCAGCCCCTCATAAGCTCATAAAAGCTCCATTCTGCCTATAATTTAGTGAGCTTGTTCTTTGGTTGCTAGTTTATTAGGATTTCCAGATTAGAAGTGCTAGCTTGTTTTTTTGAAGCTTGTGCATTAGCTTGTATTATGCCCTTGAGACTGCTTTGATTGCAGTTTTGCTTGTTTGCTTGTTTGCTTATTTGATGTTTTGTGCCTTTTTAGCTTATTTGAACTATTGATCTCTGTCCCCTTTAGCTTATTTACGTTCCCCCTTAGTACCCTTAGCTTAATTCTTCAATAGCTCAGCTTATTAGATCCCTTTGTATCTTTTAGGATTTCTTATAAAGCCTTAGTATAGCTTGAACTACATCTGCTTATCATTTTTGCTATTTCTGTGCTATTTAGTAAGTTTCAAAAATAGTTTTTGTTTTATAAAATGTTAATTTTCATTAGTTAAAGCAGTTTTTATAATAAAATTTGAAAAATAAAATAAAAAGGTAAAAGAGCAAAACCATGGGTCGAACCCTGGTCTGCTCACTTCCCAAGCCTTACACTCACACCCGTTTAACCAAATGCCCTAGGGACTTTTCTCATTAAATACTAACTCTTTATTTTTATTTTTATTTTTTTTATTTTATTATTTTTTTTAACTTAAAGGTAAATTTATTAAATAAACGGATGCCAAAGGCATTACAAAAGTAAGATACAAAGTGTTAATCACACACTTTGCACCATAAACCAAGGCATAGGACAATTCCCCAGCTAAAAGGCAAATACAATGTCAATTCAAAACATTACAAACAAAATCAAGATACATAAAATCCCACCAAATCAGTCAAGGCAGTGAAGACTACTAACTATTATCATCAATATACTCTGAATACATGGGCCAATGCAAAGGGACAACCAATGCATCTCCAAACATCACCATATATTTATAATAAATAGAAAGCTAGGCTGCCAAAACTAATTTTATGGGAAAACAATACATGACTATCACTATGCCATCCACCAATAAAGACAATACCCATCCAAAAACCACCAGTAGAATAAAACTTCAACATAACCATAAATCAGACCCATGGGAAATGCCAGAGTAGCAATCTAAGAGAATTTGCCTCCTTAAAAACCTATCTATGTAAAACCCAAAGGGCAAAACCATAGAGAGGACAAAAAGAGTGCAACATTCTCTTAGACAATCCCAACATAATCGTCAAAGAGCCATCATATATTACCGAATCCAAAGAGCTTCATCAGCCACTCACATGAGATCAACTTCACCAGCATAACACCCCATAACATAACCATATCAAAGCAAAAGGACCCACATTAATCTGATCAAATCACTAGAATCCCAATCCATAAAATATAACTGAATCAGACCCAAAACAGCATAATGGAAATACCCACAGTGAATTCATCATCATCATCATCACAGTCAAAGATAGTATTGCAATCCCAAAAACCAGTACTCTCATGGGACCATTCAGACCATAAACACATCGCAAAAAGAATCCTCATAATGAAATATCCTAAGTGTTAGGCTCATCTTCTAAAATGCTATAATAAGCAGCTTTAGAAATCGGAAAATTCCACATAGATGCAGCTTTGACAACAGCAGGGGAAAACTTAATATTAAGCCCAATAAGTTTAAGCCTAACTGTCCCACCACAATTTTAAACAAGAAATCCCAATCTCTCTCTTTAAATTGCATTCTTCTGATATTCCATTCCTGCCATATAAAATACACAGAAGCTCCTAGGACCAATCTCTGAATGATACTCCATATCTTATTTTTTGCAGGATTATTAACAATTCCAGAAATGATGTGAGGCCAATTATTACTAATCCCATCTAGAGAAGCTAAAGGTTTTAACCTCTCCCACAATCTTTTAGAATACGGACATGCAAAAAACAAATGGTTGTGAGATTCATTATCAGTTTTACATAAATGACACAACTGATCTTGAACATTAAACCACTTAGCTAGTCTATCCTTGGTTTTAAGTCTACCCTTAACAGCCATCCAAAGGATAAAACTATGTCTAGGGATGCATTGATTAAACCAAACATGGTCACACCAGATAACTTTAGGGTTACTCATACTAAATGCATTCCAAACCTCCTTAACACTAAAATCCACCACTACCCCATTCCTATTAATCCAAACAGTCTTATCATTCACATCATTAATTAATCTAGGAACCTCTATATTCATAACAGAATCAAATCTCCCCACCCACTCAGCAGGTAAAACCGATTTATTGTTATGAATCATGTCATAGATACAAGCATTCAAGTTAAGACCTGCAACTTCCATCACTCTCTGGTTAATTATCTTAATAATAGGACCCTCATAACACCATTTATCAAACCAAAAATTACAATTCCTACCATTCCCAATCTTAACACTAATAAACCTCTCAATCTTATCTCTAAGCTGCATAAGTTGTTTCCAACACCATGAATCGTTAACATTAGCATCAACACTCCATACACTTCTACCTTTTAATATGTGACTATTCACCCATTTAACCCAGCTCGAGTCTTTATTGCTAACAAGGTTCCATAAGTGCCTAGCTATTAACGCTATATTCCATAAGTGCATAGATTTCAAACCTAGCCCACCTTGACTCTTAGGTTTACACACTTCTTTCCACGACACACTAGCCATACCTTTAATAGACTCACCCCTATCCCAAAGGAAACATTTACACAATTTTTCAATTTTCTCACATATAGAAATGGGGAGCATAAAAAGAGAAGCCCAGTAAACTTGCAAGACGAGAAAATAGATGCAATTAACTGCAATCTCCCAGCAAATGATAAATTTTTATTCTTCCAATCACCTAACCTTCTCATCATAACTTCAATCAGACCACTACAGTCATTAGCAGTTAGTCTTTTAGAAATCATGGGGACACCCAAATATCTAAATGGAATCGTTCCTTCACTAAATGGCATTAATAACCTTATATCAGCCTTAACATAATCAGGAACATTACCAAAAAAACTATTGAATTTACTAGGACTTGGGTATAATCCAGAGCTTAAAGTAAATTCATCCAGACCCCTTCTCAATACAGAAGCCGAGATACTATCACCATGACAAAGCATCAATAAATCATCCGCAAAACACAGGCTCACAAGTTCAATTTCTTTACAATGAGCATGATACTTAAATCTCTTTTCCATTCTAAATTGTCTTTTAAGCATTAAAATAAGAACTTCCATCACAAGAGTGAACAAGTACGGTGACACAGGATCACCTTGCCTAAGGCCCCTACCAGATCTAAAAAAACCATTAATCTCACCATTAACACAAATAGAGAACGAGGCAGTAGAAACACATAACATAATCCAGTGTACCATAACATTATGAAACCCAAACTGCTTAAGAGTCCATTCGAGGAATTGCCAACTAACAGTATCATAAGCCTTCATAATATCAATCTTAAACGCACACTTCCTGACACCACTATTCCACGTATAACCTCTCATAAATTCCTGGGCAAGTAAAATGTTATCGCTAATCTGTCTCCCAGGAATAAAAGCAGATTGATTCACATCAACTAAGTCAATAAGACCGGGCTTGATCCTATTAGTAATAATCTTACTAATCACCTTGTACACCACATTACAACACGCTATCGGTCTATAGTCAGTAACTTTCATAGGGGACCTAATCTTAGGCACAAGAGCAATTAGAGTATTAGTAATTTCTCTAAGCAACTTACCTGTGCGAAAAAACTCTTTCACAGCAGCAGTAATATTATCACCAACAACATCCCATCCAGCCTTATAGAACTTAGCTGAATAACCATCAGGACCGGCTGCCTTGTTATCATCAATACTAAATAAAGCTTCCTTAATCTCACAATCTTCAACAGGTCTAATCATCCCAACAGCAACCTCAACAGATAACTTCTTAGTAAACAGGGTATTAGGCTCTTCAACTGGATATACAACATCACAAGAACCCAAAAAACCCTGCAAATGAGAAACAAATTGATTAGCAACATCAGCACCTCTAAAACAATTTCCATGCGCATCATACACAGCATCAATCCTATTCCTACTTCTCCGCCCCTTAATGCTATCATGAAAATAAGCGCTATTTTGATCACCTTCCTTTAACCACTGGACCTTAGACTTTTGCTTCAACATTTGCTCTTCATCATCCAAGGCACTCTTATAAGCATTGTAGTACACCATCTCTTCTTCTCTTAGAACGGGATTAGAAGGGTCTTTATCCAAACTACATTGAACTCTATCAAGCTTTACCTTAAGAATTTTAACCTTATCAAATACATTACCATTATTTTTATTTAGATCCCTAAGGTGCTTCTTCAAATATTTCAATCTTTTAACCAACACATACATAGCATACCCACTAACAGGAACAAACCACTTCTCTTTAAGTAATGGAAGAAACTCCTTTTTAGTAGCCATATAGTTCAAAAACTTGAAAGATTTTTTACAACTAGTATGACCATCAGAATAAGCCACCAGAATAGGAGAGTGGTCAGAAACTCCATACGGAAGAAAACTTGCCTGGCAAGTAGGAAACTTGTTCAATAATTCACCATTTCCCATAGCTCTATCAAGCTTCTTCAAAATCCCTAATTCCGGATTCCTCATTTTCTGAATCCATGTATAAAATAATCCACACATCTTAATGTCTTCCATACCAACATCTTCCATACATTCTCTAAACTCCTCAATACCATCATGACAAGCCTTTCTAACATTGGAATGTTCACTGAAATTTAAAATGACGTTGAAATCACCCAACATTAACCAAGGGCTATTACCAACACCACTTTTATAATCACTTAACACCTTCCAAAGATTCTTCCTAGACTTGGCATTATTCTCACCATAGATAAATGACACATACATAAAATCATTGTCAACTACTCTTTTGACCAATAAATGCATTACTTGATCAGAATACGAGAGGAGTTGAACATTAAAAATATTTCTATCCCACCCAATACCAATTCTACACCCCTTCTTACTCAAATCAGAGTTACTAATCCAATCCCATCCAGCAAAAACGTTGTTACAAACTAAATCAACAAATTTCTTCCTCAATTGAGTTTCAATAATGCCACACATACTAATCCCATTCTCTCTAATTAATTTCCTAATTTCATTTTGTTTAAAAGTAGTACACATACCCTTAACATTCCATGCAGCAATCTGTATTAACATAATAACTAATTAATAGACGACGAGGATGCAATATTATTATGCACCTGTTCAATATCACAGTCAGCCACATTAGTTACCACATCTTGTGTTATGAATTCAGCACTCCCAGTAGTAACCTGTGCCACCTCTTCTTCACTAATCTCTTCATTGTCTTTAAAAAATTGCTTTATCAAATTATCATAAACATCATCCCCCACAACTGATTTGTACATCTCAAGTTTTTCCTCATCCCACTTTTCAGCTTCAAAATGAGAGAAAACTTGATTTGTTTTATAGAAAAAATGAACCTCAGCCTGTTTCTTCTTTCTCTTCAACCCATTAATTCTCTCTAATTCATCTCGATACACCTCATCATATACTTTTGCATATGCTTGATTCTCAGTTAAACCCTTCTCAACCATAGTAGCCTTAACCATGCTATCAGCCTTAGCTTTAGATCCCATAGCAATATTCCTGTTACTAAAACTAATTTATTTATCCAAATTCTGTATCATCACCTTTATACCATCCTCTTTCATACCTTTTATACTATCTTGAATCTGCTTTTGATAATAATCCTTAATTTCAGTAGGCCTCTTCTTTCTTTCTTCTTCCCTAACAAGTTCACCATTAACACATAGCTCATCTATTCTAACCTTATTAACATCCAACACACCATTACCATCAATACCCAGATCCTTAGCAAGAGCAGCAAACCTGTTCTGATTACTGTTAGACTGACCATTCTTCTTAGCTCCCTCACCATTAACACCTAAAACCTCATTGACCCTTACCTTTTCTTTAGCATTCATAGCCTGACTATTACTTGTGGTATCATTAATCTTACCATTCCCTTTATCTTTTGCACCTTGAATCTTTCCATCATTAACATTAGCCTCACTCATTTTCTGAGCTGGAACATACTGATTCTCAGAACTATTAAACCTTTGGAAGTTATTGCCTCTACCATACATATTGCCTCTTCCCCTACCAGAGAACCCACCTCTATTATAATAATTACCTCCTGAAGCAACTCTATATTCATTATTACCACCAGCATTCACACCCTGCATACTAGATTCACCATTAGAAGTTGACGTGGATCCAACATTCTTACCATTCTTGCTATAATCGACAGTCTTCTATTCACCCTCCCCACCTTCCTTACCTGATCTACCAGAATTATTCGCTTGCACATTGCCCATTTCTTGATTTTTAGCAGCATCATCCTTAACCATCTTGCTACACTTGTTAGTATCATGGCCAAAAACTTTGCATACACTGCAAAAAGGAGGTTTCCATGGGTATTCAACTTTCAACTGCATATACTTACCCAAACTCTTGTAACACACCTCAATATCTTCCACTAGACCTTTCTGTGCATTAATTTCCACCAACATCCTAGCAAAATTGGCTCTTCCAAACGCTTTATCACACATGGATGTTGTAATCCTATCCATAATGATAGGAGTCCCAATTCTACTAGCTATTCTACTAAGACCATCAGAATTCCAAGCCTCAAGAGGAATGTGCATGATTTTAACCCATATTGGTGCCTTAGTTGGTTCAGGTCTAGCCATACACATCCCAGCTTCCCACTTCTGCACAAATAACGGTTTACCATCAACAAGCCACGACCCATTTTCAAGTACTGTTTGCATACCTTCTTCTACCTTAAATTTAATAAAATATAACCCACACTCATTCACAATTATATCCTCCAAATGAAACTCCCTCCACATTCTTCTCAAATGTCCCATTATATCTCTATATCCTAATTGGATCCCAACAAATATAACCAACTAGAGTTTTAGACCATAACATACTTCCTTTTTCAACAATAGGATCGAAATCCACAAATTCAGAGCCCTTTTCATTCACACTAACAGGAATAAGCCTAAGTTTATTACTTCCACCAGCATTTAATCCTTGCACAACTGAAGCAAATGTCACACCCTTATCAATATTAACCCTAACATTAATAGAAGATGCATTCATAGTAACATTCACATCAGCATTCCCAATAACACCAGCCTCATCAGGTTTGCCAGGACTCATTCCATTACTAGATGAACTTAAACTAGGCCATTTTTCCTTATTGTTAAAAGCAAAATCAGCACTAGCATTGTTTCCATTCACATGTAATACGTCACCTCTTTTCAAAATCCTAGGACTAGTAACAGGGCTATTCCTAGTACTAAGAACAGGATTTTTAGACACAGGCACAGGAATATCTCCTATATTAATACTAGAACATATATTATTACCATCACCAAGACCATTACTCACATTAACATCAGATATATCAGCTAAATTATCATCCTTACTTACCATACCTTCCACATCTTTCTCAGAAACTGAATCACTACAACTCCTAGAGTCTAAACTATGAGCATCAATATTAGACCCCACATCACCATCCATACCTTCCTCAACAACTTCCACAGCTTCACTATTACCTTCTCCAGTATCACCACCATCAACCTCTTTACCATTCTCATGACCCTTACTACTCAACTTCTGATTCCCTTGTTTAAAACTAACATGAGCAGATTTACTAGACCCTTTCTCTTGCTTATTCTTCTTCATAGCCCCAACTTGACATCTAGTAGTACGTTTGGATTTAACACCATCATCAGCCCACTAGGTGGAACCAAATTAGTGTTAAGTGAATCAATAGAATCCATACAAAAATTAGGGTTTATGGATACAACAGCTCATATAGTATAATAGCAAAGGAAATTTAATTAATATCGTGGAAGTGATCCAGTATTCGATAGAGATACAACACTGAAGAACAGTGATGAGATTTATTAAAGTAACGGATAAAACGGAAATATGGAATGTAATAAATGTTTTTGGATTTTTTATAAGTAGGATAAAATTTGATATCAAACTATTCAGAATGAATAGTAGAGTATAGATCTAAAATCAATAAACTAATCTAATGGATGGATGAAGTTTGGATGATGAATTTCTTAATAAAATGTCTACAAAACTTAGAGAGAGAAAAAATTGTCTTACTCTTTATTTCTTTTATAAACTCTTTATTTTCTTTTTTTAGTTTAAGCTAGCAATATGTTTTTAGCCTATACGAGCTTTTCAATTTTTGCTTTTTCAAATATTTTATTTCTCTTAGGCTTTATTTAATACTAAGGATTTTTAGAAAAAGTTTCAAATTTATTTGACAAGTTTTGTTATTTTTAGTAATTTGTTTTCTTTAAATAAGTTTTTAATTCATATTATATAAATAAAAAGACATAAAAAATAGTCTCCTTTTTCAAAAAAATTTCTTTAATCACTTAGAATAGAGGAAAATGATTTTCATGCCCGTATGATTAGTGTTGCTTAGATCTCACTTTTTATTTTGCGCTATTACGTTTATTTTAGTTATAATTTGCGTTTTAGGTAACTTGTGCTTTGCTTTATTGTTTTATATGCCTATTTACTCTGTTTTTAGTTTAGGTTTTCTATCCGTAGCTTAGATATCCAAAATATCTCACTTTTTATCCACTTCACTTCACGATTCACAACTCTAAACCGAAAAACTCGAATTCGACCTTCGTTGGGACTACGACCCGGGAAATACTTCCACGAGTATTTCTTTGGATACATACTCTAATTACTACATCAATTATTTGTCACCAAATATTCACAACTCCAAAAATATAATAAACATCCTCGGTCTTCCGTTGAAGGAGGGCGGTTGTAAACCAAATAAGCTTGAACGCAAAAATAAAGTGATATAAAAACAAAAGAAAACAAAATATAAAAAGAAAAGACAAAAAGATTTTGCTTTTAAGTTTTCTTTGTTAAAAACCCAAAAATATTTTCTTTTTCGATTTGAGTTTTGGTTTTATGTTTGATTTTCGTTTACAAAATGCCAAAAATAATCTTCTTATCCTCTGACATTTTGATTCTTCTTCTCAAATCCTCTCGTGTTTAATTCTTATGGATCCGATTTGTGTTAATTGTGGAGAACTATTCTTTGGAGGTTTTTGTGTATGGTGTACATGCGGAAGATGTGGAAATAATATTCGTGACGGCGTTTGTTTAATTTGTGATTCTCCCGCGTACGTTCAAAGTTCGTTCAACAATCATTCAAACGTTCCCGATTATTATCCGACACCACCACCTTCGTTCACTGGTTTTAATTGTGGAAACCCATCCAATGAAGGATTACCGTGTGGACAATGCTTTTGTAACCAATGTGGATACGTCAGTTGTATGTGTTACGTCTCGAGTGCTGAAACGTCTTACGCTTGTGATACGAGTTTTGATAATTATCCTCAAAACGATTTCAATCTTCCTTTTCAAAACCCGTATGAGCAAGTACCATACTTCAATAGTGATTCATTTCAAAGTTCGTCAAATTTTGAAAATTGTGGGGGATCGTTTGAAAATTCTTATTTTGAGCCTAATTCGTGTAACGATTCTTACGATTTTAACCAACCCCCACAAAACCCCGCCAAGTTTCAAGTTTCAAATGAAGTTATCGAGGAAATGAAATCCTTTGGTGAGATGTTACGAAAGTGGGCGAATACTCGTGATACTCTTACTCCCGAACCAAATCTGTCACAAAACTATGAAGAAAGGGGTGGAGACGAATTTTTGAAAGAAGAAAACGAAATCACTTCTTCGAGTGGCAATACCACTCCGTCTTGTGAACCTTTAAATGATGAAAATTGTGAAATGGCATCTCTCGACGACGATTTCTTTATACTTAGGGTTTTTAAAACCAAAATTGAACAACTTTACGCCTTGTCAAAAATTTCGAAATGTCGTGTTGATTTTGATGGACCATTGATTCCTACTCCCTCTTCGGTGAAGGATGTAGAACGAGACACCGAGGTAACAAAGGACCCGATACTTTCCACTAACAATGGAAGTGCTAAATACGTCCAACCTACGGTTGTACAAGAATCAATTGCTCCTCCTAAACCGTCAAGAATTAATCCTAACCTTTCACAATTTACGGTTAAGAGTTTGTCAAGCAAACGTGCTGAGCTTAAAACGGTGATTAAAAGAAACGACTTTCCTAATCTTCACGTTCATCAAGAACAAGAACCGGAGATCATAACGAAAGTGGTGGAAATTCCTAGCTCTCATAGAACACCACTTGTCCCACCTCCGGATTCTCCAAAATGTTCTTCGACACTTGTTAATGATGATCCCACTTCGCCTATAATCGTTGATATTGTTAAGCCGTCAGATCCTTTGAAGCCCGAGCTCAAGGATTCTTTACCCGATTTTGAGAAATATGTTTTTGATACGGCTGAAGAATGTGATATACCTCTTTTTTTCTTGTAGAACCCGAGGACTCTCTAAAAATGAGGGGCGAGCCTCTTGACAATATTCCGGCAACGGAATTAGACGAATTCAATAAGTCAAGTGTTGAGAACCTCGTCCCAATCCCAAGTGAGTCCGGGGAAAATTCTAACGGTGATTATGAATTTGTTGAAAATAATCGTCTTGATAATCACGTTGATACGAATGATATGCCATTTGATGACGTTGAGAAGAACGATGATGAGATGTTATCTGATTCCGACAATGACGATTCTTTATCTTGTGCAGACATCGATTATGTTGATGAAGTACCTTCTGAGCTCGTCAGCTTTGAAGAAGATAATGAAGAGAATGATAACAATGAAATTCAAGATGAAGCTCTTCGTAAGAAATTATCTAACGTTTATCTTCTCATTTCTAAATTCGAGGCATTGTATAATCCTCCGACTTTTTCTCCTATCCCCGATATGGATAGTGACTATTTACCCGAGCTTGAAATTTTCCGATTTGAAGAGACGAGTAGTGGCAGTCCCACTATTCATGCTGATATCTCTCTTCCGGATTATGAGTGCTTTAATTTTGAGATCGATTCTTTACCTATTTCTGATAATCCGTCACGTGACCCTCCTTTAGAGGATGTCGATCTATTTCTTGCTACGGATGACTCGATACCACCGGCTATTGAAAATGACGAGGATGATTCATTTCTTTTTGATTTTCCATCTCCTCGTCCACCCGCAAAACCACTGGATGTAGATTTTGAGTTTGATACGAATGATGTTATCTTTGGAATGGTGGACGATACTTTTGATCATGATGATCCGATGCTTAATATTTTACCCACCAATGATTTAAACGATGAATGTGTTTTTATCATCCGTGTGTTTCACCCGTTTTTAGTTTATCCCATCCTTTCTCCATCTTTCCACTCCACCGGGAGTGAGGATACCGTCTTTAACCCCGGCATCTCTGTTCTTCGTGTCGGGTGTCCGCTCCATTTGCTCCCCCAAGAATAAGTAAATTTGGGGCGAGTCTAAGCTATACGACTCATTAATAAACAAGCGCTTCGTGGGAGGCACCCCATGCTTATCCTTTTATTTTCTGTTTATTTTTATTTTTTTAATAAGTGTGACGTGACGAGGGCGACCTCTTCCATTTCTCGTGTTTTGTGCTTGTGGTTGTTTATGTCCAAGATTTACCTGATTTATGAAGACTCTCGTGCTCGTTGTTTCATCTCTTCTCCACTCGAGTTTCATTCATCATTGCTTCTATGGGAAATCCAAAATATCCTAATCTTATCGACTAACGTTTATCTTTTGGCATGATTAATAAACGGCCTTAGAATTTTTGTTAGGATTACCCTTACCTTTGAAACATTGAGGACAATGTTTATCTTTAGTCTGGGGGGGGGGTGAATCTTCTATTCGATTTGACCTTGCACTTTCATTTTAGTCGTTTACTCTCGCAACCCCGTTTTTCCTAAAAAATGAAAAATTTGAAAATTTTCAAAGTTGAAGAAAATGTTGTGAAAAAGTACCAAAAAATGTGAAAAAGTTGAAAAAGATGTGCAAAAATATAATAAGTGTTTTGACACCGTGTCGACTTTCCAGCTGGCGAGAGTAGGAATAAAATTTTGACTTGACCGGGCGTGTTGAGCCCTAGCTTGTTCCCTTAACCAACGATAATCACATAAGCTTGTGCTAGTTTTGTACACAAGGAGCTATAAAACGTGAATTCTTCCTTTAGAATCTGCAAAGTTCCCGTACTTAACTTTATACATGCGCAGCTTAAAAGCTTCTGCTAGTCTTTTACATAAAAGGAGCACTAAAATGCGAATTCTTTTCTAGAGTTTGCAAGCTCCGTATTTGACTTTATATATGCGTGGCTGATTATCGGCTACGTATCCGCGGATCTCATTATTTGAGATTTGTAGAAAAAGCGGAGAGCGAGAAATGATAGTGTTTATTTAGAAGTTAGATGTCATACGTGGAGTAGTGGTTCTCTTTAAAGCTCATCGAAGGTACTTGTGGCCTTTTGTTCCCACCTAGTTGTTTCACCCCATATCCTGTGTATAATAATTAAAGATGTCTCGGTTTTGACAAAATTTAGTTCTTTATCTTCTTAAGAGAATCTTTGCTTGAAAAATTGGGTACACGTCAAGGATACACGCCAATAGTATTGAGTTGTGTTGTATTTCTTTGTATTNTGAGGAGGGGCGACCTCTTCCATTCTTGTGTTTTCGTGGTTTTTTGTGTTGTATGTCCAGGAATTTCCCGAATTATGATGACTCTCGTGCTCGTTTTCTATCTCATCATCACTCGAGTCTCATTCTTTATGCTTTTGGAAATTCGTGTTATATCCTAAATCTTATCGACTAACGTATCTTTGGCATAATTAATAAACGGCCCTAGACTTATGTTAGGATTACCCTTACCTTTTCAAACATTGAGGACAATGTTTCGTTTTAGTTTGGGGGGGTCAATCTTCGATTTGATTTGACTTGCACTTTCATTTGTGTCGTTTACTCATGCAACCTCGTTTTTCCTCAAAAATATCAAAAATTAAAAATTTTGAATAATTGTGAAAAATAATAAGTGTTGAAAAGTTGTGAAAAAATAGAATAAAAGTTCGAATAAGTGTTTTGACACCGTGTTGACTTTCTTGTTGGCGAGAGTAGGAATAATATTTTGACTTGATCGGGCGTGTTGAGCCCTAGCTTGTTCCCTTAACCAATGATGATCACATAAGCTTGTGCTAGTTTTGTACACAAGGAGCTACTCTTTTGTCGGCTCCCGTACATTACTTTATATATGCGCAGCTTATAAAGCTTCCGCTAGTCTTTTACATAAGAAGCTAGAAAACGCGAATTCTTTTATTAGAGTTTGCAAGTTTCCGTAATTGACTTTATATATGCGTGGCTGATTATCGGCTAAGTATTCGCGGATCTCATAATTTGAGATTTGTTAAAAAGGCGAAGAGCGAGAAATGATAGTGTTTATTTAGAAGTTAGATACCATGCGTGGAGTAGTGGTTCTCTTTAAAGCTCATCGAAGGTACTTGTGGTCTTTTGTTCCCATCAGCTTGTTTCACCCCATATCTTGTGTATAATAATTAAAGATATTTCGGTTTTGACGAAATTTAGTTCTTTATCTTTTTAAGAGAATCTTTGCTTAAAAAATTGGGTACACATCAAGGATACACGCCATTGTCTCGAGTTGTATTGTATTGTATTTCGATGTATTGAGTTTTATCGTATGTGATTTCGGAGCTACCCTTTAAAGCCCGGTATTCATAAGAGCTAAGGTGCTTTGAGACTTCGGATTGAGATCGGACCTTGGATCCTACTTCTAAAGGCGGTAGGTCTTGGATTGAAACCGTGAAGGTTCGGAGTTGAGAAGTTACTAAGGCAAGAAAAGAAAGGAAAAAATGAGAGAAAGTATCAAGAAAAAGTATGAAAAAAATGAAAAAGCGAAAAATCAAAAGAAAGAATAAAGATTTATGTTGAGATTTATGGTGTAACAATTCGCATTTTCAGGTTACTATCCAATCCCGAAATTTCACTATTCATCTCGGGATTTTACTATTCACTTTTACTATTCATTTTCCGAAATTAAATTTTTATTTCATATTCTCGTGTGTTNAGAAGATCGATAACTACTTAGCATTTGAATTCTTGGTATCTTTATCGGACTAACTCATATTGGAACGAGAAAATATGAAGCAATTCATTTCTCAACTTAATTTAAAATAAATAGATACACTAAGATATGGGAGCAAGGGGTTTTACACAAGTAACTACGATGAGTAGTATTGACATCTAACTTGTAGGTAAACAGTGATCTCGTTCATAAGCTTAGTTTGGGGACATGTGAAAATCAAGGACGATGAATTTTATCCTTATGGTCACTTTTCTATGAATCGTGTTTCTACTCTATGACCCTAAACGTTATTGTAAAATAATGAAAGTTGGCATATCGTCACCCGAATAAAGTGTGAAAAGTTCGAAAATATAGTGTAATATATGTAGGATGAATAAAATAGAATAACGGGGCGTTTTAGGGAACAAATGATTTCGTATCTCTTTTGAACGTTTTGCTACTTTTCAAAGTTAGTAAAAAGAGTTGTGAAATTATGTATCTCAAAAGCGTGATGTGATTACATTGCGGGAGGACACGGCAATATCTTAGTCTGGGGGATTTTGGTATGTGTTTAATTACATATACCTTTTGACCTAAATAACGGACCAAAATGACCAAAAGCTAATCTAAATATGCCAAATACGTTGTGTTTTTGTGTTTATGAATGTGCAGGTACAAATATTGAGAAATTGGACAAAAAACCAGCCAAAAACAACAACACGAGCACGGGATTTGGAAAAGAGTATTTAGAGCCTAGGCCGGGGAGAAAATTGCAAAAAGGGATCTCATCTATGCTCAAATGGTTAACATTAGTCCTTGGAAGAATTTTACACAAATGGAAAGAATGGGCCTTGTAATTTCAACATTGGCTAAAAGTCCTTGGCAAGATTTAAATCCTAAAAATCTATTACTACAAATCTGCCAAATCACTAATCTATAACCCATTTAAAGAAACCCAATCCTTTAAAAACACAAGGCCATCTCTTTAAACCCTTAACCCGGCCCAAACACCCTCATTTATCTCAACCCGACCCACTCCCCACTTATAACCGGGTCAATCCCCAATTAAATACCAGTCAAACCCCAAAAAAATAAACCCGCCCCCCAAATCCCCCATTTACGCAGATTTTTCACTGTTCACATGAACCCTAGAATAACCGTGCACCAAAATTACCCTAACTTTCAATAATTAATCAATGATTGGGAGTTTCTAGAAGGATGAGCACACGTCAGGAAGGACAGAGAATGCCAGGTGCGGATTGCCAGCATGTCAACCCCTCATTGGTCATCACACATAACGAATTTATATCCAAGGGTCACAAAGTTAGCTTATGAATGAAGCAGAGATCAAGGGCGGAGATAAGAGTTTCCAGAGCCTTCCTCCAAACCCTAAGAGCTCCTCAACTCAGGCTATATAAAGCCCTTTTCACCAACGATTTGAAGCTGTTAGATTTTAGGAGTAGGAGTAGTATAGTGAGTAGCTAATTTTAGTGTAATCGTTTAGTTTATTAAAAGTTTAATTTCTGCTCTTAATTTTCTCAAGCATTGTACTCTCTTTCATAATAATAATAAATTCAGTTTTTACTTAATTGCAATTTAATTTCAAAAGTTCAATTTAAGCTTTCAAATCATCATTTACATGTTTTCATAAGCTCATTCAAGCTAAATAATAGCTTGTGGTGAGTTTTATTGCTTTGAATCTGCTTAACTGGTTAACAAATCCTCAAGGTCAACGAAAGTCAAGCTGAAGAATCATGGAGTATCTGGGTAATTAGTGTTGGATTAGTATTGCAGAGGTGTGGTTAAGCCTATTAAAGATAGGCTTTGATTGGAGTATTCCCTATTTCAGTTAGGGACTGCATTTGTAAGCTTACTCTTCCATTTTATAATTCTCAATTTCATTTCATAGCAAACTGTTCAGTTCTATGAAGTTGAGTTTATTGCTGTTCAATTACTTTTGTTTGACTGTGTTCTAGTAGAATTAGTAGTAGTTAAACTTGTTTGATCGTTTATGCCTATTGCTTTGTTACTGTTTCATATCTGCTAGTATCTGTTAGATCTGTGAAACTGAATATGAGATTGTGTTTGTTGTTGATTGTTGTTGATCTGTTCTCTGTATTAGATTTGAGGTTAAGTGTGATCAATGAATTGTGAGTTTGTGATTTGAATCTGTGAAACTTAGTGAAATCTGTTAGTTATAGGTTGTTTGACATTAGACAATTTTGTGAGTTTTTGACTGTTCTGGCCATTTGGCTAATCTGATTTTGCTATAATTAGATCATATAAGTAGTTTAGAAGGCTATTTCAGTAGATTTGAATAGTTTGTTAGCATTTGCACTTGTAGATCTAAGAATCATTTCATATAACTGTTTTCATTTTAAGTTACTGCATAATCATTATTTGTTGCATTTTAGGTGTGTAACATAGCTCCTTAGTTTACATTTGCATTCATTTACTTCTGCATAACTAGGTTCAGTTGCATACCTTTGTTGGTACCATTTCAATTTCACAAAACCGAAACAGCTCTCACTTTATAATTTGCATCAGTTTGTCTTCATTAGGTTTCACTAGTTCATCTTAACATCATTTGGCTTAAACAAACTCATATTAGATTAGAGGGTAAAAGCCATATATTAGCAACGTACTTTCACAAATTTTCAAATCTAGGTAACAAACTTTCTTTATTACTAATCTAGTAATTGAAACCGGCTAATTTGCGACGATATAGTAAATATTGTCACCGGCTACCTGCTGAATATGGAAAATGACTGACACGTCATTTTTTAACGACCGTTAGTGGCATATTATTTCATCGTTAGTCCTTTATACTAACGACCGTTAAAACTTTAACAGAAATTCGAAATTATAAAGTTTTTTTTTTTTTTTTTTTTTTTTCTCGTTTTCATCCATTTTTCTTCCGCTTTCGTCCGTTTTTATTACGTTTTAGTCCGTTTTTCTTCCGTTTTCGTCCGTTTTTATTACGTTTTGGTCCGTTTTCCTTCCATTTTCGTCCGTTTTTCTTATGTTTTCGTCCGTTTTTCTTACGTTTTCGTCCGCTTTTATCCATTTTCGTCCGCACTTACACGTTTTCGTCCGTTTTTCTTACGTTTTTCTTCCGTTTTCGTCCGTTTTTCTTACGTTTTCGTCCGTTTTTCTTACGTTTTCGTCTGTTTTTCTTCCATCTTCGTCCGTTTTTCTTACGTTTTCATCCGTTTTTACACGTTTTCGTACTTATTCATCCACTTTCATCCGCTTTTCCGCAGTAAATAACTTAAAATTTGGATTTCTTACTTATTCATCCGCTTTCATCCGTTTTTACACGTTTTCTTCCATTTTTGCACGTTTTCATCCGTTTTTTCATGTTTTCATCGGTTTTGTACGTTTTCGTTGTTTTTAAACGTTTTTGTCTATTTTTCTCACGTATTGCATTTTCAGGTTAAATTCTCGCGGGTCTTGATGTAAAACATCATTCCAGACAACTTTTGTGTTTTACACTTTTGATGATTTGGACAAGAAAATGGTCAAAATCATGATTTAAAATCGATACAGAAACATTTTTAAAAAATGTCAAGTTTTCTTTTAGTATACTTACCTAATCACAAAAAATATATATATACGAGAATGAATAGTAGAAGTGAATAGTAAAACGTATAAAATCGGACAATAACGGATAAAAGCGGACGAAAACGTAATAAAAACGGACGATAACGGAAGAAAAACGTAATAAAAACGGACGAAAACGGATAAAAACGGACGAAAACGTGTAAGTGCGGACGAAAACGTGTAAAATCGGCCGAAAATGGATAAAAGCGGACGAAAACATAAGAAAAACGGACGAAAACGGACGAAAATGGAAGAAAAACGGACGAAAAACGTAAGAAAAACGGACGAAAACGTAAGAAAAACAGACGAAAACCGAAGAAAAGTGGACGAAAACGGAAGTAAAACGGACGAAAATGGAAGAAAAACGGACGAAAACGTAAGAAAAATGGACTAAAGCGTAATAAAAACGGACGAAAGCGAATGAAAAACGGATGAAAATGAAAAAAACTTTCTAATTTCGAATTTCCGTTAAAGGACTAACGGTCGTTAGTATAAGGACTAACGATGCAAATTTATGTGAGGAACACAAGAGTATTTTAGTCAGTTAACTAAATCAGCAGGTCATATTTACTATATCGTCGCAAATTAGCCGGTTTCAATGACTATATTAGTAATAAAATAAGTTTGTTACCTAGATTTGAAAATTTGTGAAAGTACATTGCTAATATATGACTTTTACCCTAGATTAGATTCGTCATCATTTTACAGCTTTAACTATTAGATTCGCAGTTAAAAGTTACATTTGCAAAGTGCTTCAAAAGTTACAAGTTTTTCACAACAGTTTTCAAACTCCCTTGCACCAGATCTGATTTCATGAATTAAAAGCTTTTCAAAATCTTTAAAAAGTGGTTTTCCTTGATATTTGGTTGCTTGTTTTGAGTTTAGAACAGCTTTTACATCTTAGGTCTTAGATTAATTAGCTTAAAGTTTAGCTCTAAAAAGCCCACTTCAAGACTGCAAGGCTGCTATCATAACTCTGTCCCAACAGCTCACATTCATCAGCCCCTCATAAGCTCAGAAAAGCTCCATTATGCCTATAATTTAGTGAGCTTGTTCTTTGGTTGCTAGTTTATTAGGATTTCCAGATTAGAAGTGCTAGCTTGTTGTTTTGAAGCTTGTGCATTAGCTTGTATTATGCCCTTGAGACTGTTTTCATTGCAGTTTTGCTTGTTTGCTTATTTGATGTTTTGTGCCTTTTTAGCTTTTTTGAACTATTGATCTCTGTCCCCTTTAGCTTATTTACGTTCCCCCTTAGTGCCCTTAGCTTAATTCTTTGATAGCTTAGCTTATTAGATCCCTTTGTAGCTTTTAGGATTTCTTATAAAGCCTTAGTATAGCGTGAACTACATCTGCTTATCATTTTTGCTATTTCTGTGCTATTTAGTAAGTTTCAAAAATAGTTTTTGTTTTATAAAATGTTAATTTTCATTAGTTAAAGCAGTTTTTATAATAAAATTTGAAAAATAAAATAAAAAAGTAAAAGAGCAAAACCATGGGTCGAACCCTGGTCTGCTCACTTCCCAAGCCTCACACTCACACCCGTTTAACCAAATGCCCTAGGGACTTTTCTCATTAAATACTTACTCTTTATTTCTTTTATAAACTCTTTATTTTCTTTTTTTAGTTTAAGCTAGCAATCTGTTTTTAGCCTATACGAGCTTTTCAATTTTAGCTTTTTCAAATATTTTATTTCTCTTAGGCTTTATTTAGTACTAAGGATCTTTAGAAAAAGTTTCTAATTTATTTGACAAGTTTTGTTATTTTAGTAATTTGTTTTCTTTAAATAAGTTTTTAATTCATATTATATAAATAAAAAGACATAAAAAATATTTTCCTTTTTCAAAAAATTTTCTTTAATCATTTAGAATAGAGGAAAATGATTTTCATGCCTGTAGGATTAGTGTTGCTTAGATCTCACTTTTTATTTTGCGCTATTACGTTTATTTTAGTTATAATTTGCGTTTTAAGTAACTTGTGCTTTCATTTATTGTTTTATATGCCTATTTACACTGTTTTTAGTTTACGTTTTATATCCGTAGCTTAGATATCCAAAATATCTCACTTTTTATCCACTTCACTTCACGATTCACGACTCTAAACCAACAAACCCGAATTCGACCTTCGTTGGGACTACGACCCGGGAAATACTTCCACGAGTATTTCTTTGGATACATACTCTAATTACTACATCAGGCATGGACTCGATTCAAGGACTTACTCCAAAAAGTCCCTCACCATGGCATAGACCTTTGGCTCAAAGTCCAAAGTTTCTATGACCATATTAATATCCCCACGAAGCAAACCATTGACCAAGCGGCCGGTGGCAAGCTACGTGATCTAAGTACGGAAGAATCATGGGAACTCATAGAAGATCTTGCTCTCTATGACAACGAAAGTTGGAATGATCCCCATGATTTTAACAAAACGGTTAAGGCAATATCTTTGCGTTCCAATAATTCAAGCACTTCCGAGCGTAGGATCATGGAACTTGAGGACCAAGTCAAGTATCTCATGAAATCCTACGAAGCTCCTAAACCTTCAAGCCAAGTGAACAAAATCACTTCTTCGTGTGAGTATTGTAGTGGTCCCCATGACACTCGTGATTGCATGGAGCTCCCCGAACAAGCTTTTCCGGACTACGCATCCTCGCGTACCGACGGAGCGGGAGAAAAGTGGTACACTTTCAAACCTGAACCAAACCCTTACGGTGATTTTTTCAACCCCTCTTGGAGAAATCACCCAAACTTTAGGTGGAAACAAAACCNAGTGAACAAAATCACTTCTTCGTGTGAGTATTGTAGTGGTCCCCATGACACTCGTGATTGCATGGAGCTCCCCGAACAAGCTTTTCCGGACTACGCATCCTCGCGTACCGACGGAGCGGGAGAAAAGTGGTACACTTTCAAACCTGAACCAAACCCTTACGGTGATTTTTTCAACCCCTCTTGGAGAAATCACCCAAACTTTAGGTGGAAACAAAACCAAAACAGGCCCCAAAACAATTCTTCCAATCCACCTAATCATTTTCAATCAAACGGTTCATCCTCAAAACGTACTTTCAATAAAAATCCTTCCAATAGCAATGGTAGTACCAATAATCTTGAAGGATTTATGTCTAAGTTTATGGCATCTCAAGAAGCTCGTGTAACTAAGTTCGAATCCGAATGTAATCAACAACAAACGGAGATGACCAACAAAATAGACAACTTATTGAAAGCTTTCAACAACCAAGGGTTACCATCACCAAATAAGGAGGCTAGGAACACAAGTGGCGGACCCCAAATCAAGGACCCCTCATTCTCCAAACATGTCCACTTTGTTAACATTGTCACTATTAAGCCAATCGATAAAAATGAAATGGATAGTGAACATAAGGATGAAATTAAGGAAGTTGAGGAGAGTGAGAAAAAGGAAATAGAAGAAGTAGATGATGGAGAGGACTACTTCAATAGGTTACCCACTAAGGAAGAACGTGCATACCATAAGGATTTATTTGATGACCCCGAGACGCCATACTTCCTAGGTAATCCTACCATTAAGACGGGTGACCATCCAACATCAACACACCATGCAACATTGGGCATGTGCATGTGTGAAAAGCTTGCATAGACCTTAGATCTCCGATAAACATCATGACTAGGATCCATTACAATTGGATAATGAAAAAGCAACTTTGACCTAGGATATTTCCCAACACGGGTTGGATGAGCAACTTTGTGGGGAGAGTAAGAGGATTGCGTGTGTATGTAGGAAACTTTGCCTATGTCACCGAATTTACGATCGTAGAAGATATTCGTCCGGTAGTAGATGCATGCTTGACTCAAGTAGTATTTGGTAAGCCATTTGTTGAAGCCTCTAAGATGAATTATGACCCATCTCTAGGGATAGTTAGATTCAAGGATGAGACCGATGAGGTAGCCTACCAAATGCCATATAAGATAGAGCAATTCTGGCTTTTATCAAACATCGAAAAGGAGCATAAGCAAGCGGTCTACTATAGGAATGATGAGGATAGACGGAGAGGAGTAGACTATGTCATGGGTAGAATATTTGGTTTCTACAAAGAATGCTTGCAACTAGGTCCGGAATATAAGACTAAACCCGAGGATGACCTAGAGATTGTGACCAACGAAGAGGTCACGTAACTAGAATGACTTTGAGTCTAGCTACAACACTCGTTAACAAAGAAAAGCGCTTCTTGGGGGGCAACCCAAGCTTTATTTGCTTTATTTGTTTTGTTTGTTTATTTGTTTAATTTTATTTGTTTCCATATGTATGTTTTATTTTTCATTACTAATAATTCATGTTTCAAGTTAAATTGTGAAAATGCTTTATTTTGTTTTTAACTTCGTCTTAACTACATATAAAGTTATTTTGCAAAAAGATAAGTGTAAGGGAAATCTAAATTTGTTTATAAGAACGAATTGGACATGAATTGTAGCAATATAAAATAAACATACATATTAGTATCTGTTTGAGTTAAATGCTTGTATCGAGTCATAATGAAAATTTGCAGGATTCCAGGAATTAAGGTATTTGTTTTTCCAGAAATTTTCTGGAAACTAAACATAAGAATTCTATCAGATCAATTCTGACGGCGTCAGTCTTTAAAACCTGACGGCGTCAGGTACTGATTCCAGAAAAAGTTTTTAAAATTTAGTTTTTCTGCCGGATTATAAAAATTACTGCATCTTTAATTCAAAGAATCTGCAAAACTTTCATTCCACAAGCATTATATCCCTATATAGATTTTGCCGCCGATTTTACGCAAGGTTTGCCTAGATTGTTTTCTCAGGTTTAACAGGTTACATTGGACAAGAAGTTGAACATGGAATCAAGTTCATGACATCAAGTTTTTGGCGTCGCTTTGATATTGAAGCTTTTACATCATCTTGGAAGAAGATCTAACCATGTTACCACATGGTCCACATCAAACGAATCAGGGGAGTATCTGTTTCATTCTTTCATTTTCTTTACCTTTGCATCTTTTATGTGAACATTAGGGACAATGTTCGGTTTAAGTGTAAGGGGGTAAATGAAGACACCTTAGAAAATGCTATTACGCTTGATTTTTGTTTTGTTTAATGGTAGATGTGTAATAAAACTGTGAGAAATATTTGTAAGTGTTGGGTTTTTATTTTGGGGAAAAAGGGGCGGGATCTTGAGCGGGAGATTGAAATTTTGGAGAAAAAGGGGCGGATCTTGAGTGCGTAATTAAAATTTTGGAGATTGAAAGCCTATCAAATGAGCTCGAAATGTTTAATGAGTTGAGCTCAATCTTATATAAGTTTGACTCGAGTTATTGTTAGTTATCGAGCTTGTAAGTAATAAAAAATATATATTTTTTAAATATGTAAGTGTACTAAGTGTAAATATTTATTTATGAATGTATCAAGCTTTTCGAGCTGAAGTCGAACCGAATTCAATTCTTAGGTTATATTATTTTTCAATTTTAATTTGTGTACGAAAACACATCTTTACAGATAAATCGAGCTTTTCGAGTCAAGCTCAAGCCAAGTTCAAACTTTCTCAATCCCGGATAACATGATCGGGATGTCCCTGGATACTTGTTTCTTAGTGTCTGTGACAAACGATATACACCTACCAAGCCGATGCAACCCATGCATGACCAGTGTGATAATGGCTAATTCACATGGGTCATGGGTCATGTACATTAGGTTTTCACTGGTCACATTCATTAATGGGTATTTGACATCGATCATATGGGTCATATGCATTGGGTTATAGTTGCTTAGAGTGTCATGTTACGACACGTACATCCATGACTGTTGAAAATTGGTAATTAACATGGGTCATGGGTAATGTGCATTGGGTTATAGTGGCTTTTAGTGTAACGGAAACCATGCTTGACCGGTGATAATGGCTAATTCACATGGGTCATGGGTCATGTGCATTAGGTAATTATCACTGGTCACATTCATTAATATGGGTATTTGACATCACATGGGTCATATGCATTGGGTTGTAGTTGTTGATGAAGCGAAAAGTGTACCGCTTTTAGGGGGTCATTTAAGCCCCAATCCGTAATTATTTGATCAAATATTGCCCTAAATCGTTCCTTTTGTCATTTTAGGTACTTTGGAGAGGAAATCTGGAAAAGAAGCTATTTTGGACGTTTTTGGAGCATAAAAGTGAAGAAAATGACAAAGTCTCAAAATATGCTGGAAACAGTACCTGACGGCGTCACGTTATGCTAGGTGACGGCGTCACGCTTTGACAAAGAGCTGGATACGAAGTTTACACGAGACGCCCAGAGAGTTTTTGTGACGGCGTCACGCTTTGTGACGCCTAGGCCGTCACGTTATGTGACAAAGGGAGACGGCCTGGAGAGATTATAAGGGGACGGCGTCAGAGTTGGATGTGAGCAATCCGAATTAAGTTTGGCGGCGAGGTGATGGCGTCACGCATTAGAACGTGACGCCGTCAGCTTGTAAAATCTATATATACTTTTCTAATTTTCATTCATTAGTGTGCAACTTTTGGGAAAAACCCTAGCTCGAACTTTTCTGTATTTTTAAGGGTTTTTTATCCTTGAAACCTTGATGCTTAATTAAAGACAAGTCTTCTTCCAAATCATTCAATATGCCTATGTGTTGTTTGATTATATCTTACGCTTGTCTTTCAACCAAGCCTAGATAATGGCTACCATTCATAATAACGACCAACCGCAACACCAACAATCCAAGAAAAATTAACATGCTAGGTGTTGATACAAAAGTTGGGCGTGGCTTGACTTAAGTACCAATTCGGGTAGAGTTGCTTGAGACCTGCGCACTAAGAAAACAACAAACACCGTTAGGCTTATCGAGGGATTGTCTCCCCCGATTATCCTCCGGCGTCAAAGTAAGTAATCGTGTTTTGGGTTAAGGCTTGTAGCTTAGGGTTTAGTATCGTACCTTTAGAGGGCTGAGGAGACCTCTATTTATACACACGAAACCCTAGTTGGTTTCGTGTTCCCCAATCTTCGGTATCCGATATCTATCAATAATAATAGAAGATATCGCATACCGGATAAGTGCCCATAACCGGGCTTGGGCCTGCATGGGCCTAGGCGTTAACTAAATAGTCCACTCGTGGTGGGTTTTAAGTATAATTATGTATTCGCAGGCCTCGTGGACTGCAAATATCGTTGTAATGGCCCATTTGTGATGGGCTTGCGTATTGGATGGGTGCATGACCCGGATCCATACCATACGTCATCACTAGGCTAGGTCTTTATTGTGTTTGCTTAGATCTAATGAAACCTAGCTATTGATTATATGTAGTTGGTTTGCTTGTGATTATTGTGGTTAGGAGAAGTCGATGTTAGGCTTAAGAAAACTGGCTAACCTCATATACGGTAACTTGCTTGAACGTCTTAAGAAACATGAATCGGATGTGTACTACGATTGTTTGGTTGTATTTAATGCATGAGCGAATTCTAATGTTCCCATGTTAGGAGCTTAAATCGGCTCCACATAGGAGTGAAGTAGGAGCTGATAGAATTAGGGAAGATCGTACACGGCCCTACGAATGGTTTAAAGGAATACAACCCGTCATCCACATAATCACAACAAACCAATTAACATATAAAAGATAGCTAGGGAGTAAGAAAATCTAAGTAAACACATATTTCTCATATATAAGTTTCACAACCACTTTAATTTTCTTGTTATTTAATTTTATTTGCAAAAGTAGATATTTGGGTTAGTTGGCTAGCAACTAATTCCGCCCACTCCTTCCAAAACCGAGATTTTTACTTGCTTTCATAAAATATAAAAGTACAAAAAGAATCATCCCTCAACCCCTAGACCTAAGTAAAGTAGCTTTTCAAGCCTAACGACACTCTTCCTCGAGAGAATGATCAATCCCCCGGTACTTGTNTAGACCTAAGTAAAGTAGCTTTTCAAGCCTAACAACACTCTTCCTCGAGAGAACGATCAATCCCCCGGTACTTGCCACTTCACTATACTACATTGGTCAGGTACACTGCCTGGTGGGGGTTGTAAACTTCTCAAGATCCCTTGAGAGGTAAAACCTAAGTGCATAGATTGCAAAACCCACGCATCAAGTTTTTGGCGCGGCTGCCGGGGAATAGTTATTCTTAGGGTGAAAATTTTATTTTTATTTAGGTCTATGATATGTGTTAAATCACATATCATTTATTTACCATTTTAAGACCAAAAAGACCAAAAACTAACCGTAAATGCCAAAGGATTTGTGTTTTTGTGTCTATGATTGTGCAGGAAAGGATATCTCAAATACGGACTCAAAACATGCCAAATCAATCAAAAACGATCACGAGATGAGAAAAGTGTCAATAGCCGTAGCCGGGATTCCCAGAAATCAAGAAAATGAGCTCAAATCTCCATAAGAGGTCCTTAGAGTTTGAAGAATTAGCAAGGATGATCCTTTGGTAGAAGTTTAATGAAATTACAAGATTGGCCCTTCAAGTTTCAAAGTTGGCAGATTTAGTCCCTTAAAGACATTTATGAAGAAAGGTCAACTTATGCCCTCCAACTATTCAAGAATTGCCATAATAGTCCCTTGAAGAACTTTTCATAGTTGGCAAGAATGGCCCTTGAAGTTTCAGAATTTACATCCTTGGTCCTTGTTAAATTCACTTTAACTCTAAACCGTATAATCTTATATAAGCTGGTCCATTATTACTTTGAAACCAAAAGCCCAAACAATAA